>JANSLP010000151.1:0-71913 GCA_029298735.1 Ophiostoma sp. CBS 140.51
CTTCTCTCGATTTTATTTTTATTCTTACTTTTATTTTAATTCAAATTCAAATTTCTCTTATTTTCCTTTTTCTAAATCTAAGAGCTTTTCTCCCAACAAAATAATCCATAAGATGTTGCATCGTAAATAAACTTAAGTGAAGCACATGTCACACAACAAAGACATACTACCATTGAACAATGCTCTTTGTGTATTTATTTAAGTGAACGACGCACTGCTTGAAAGCCTTATAGACCTAAGAGACAAAGCCCTTGTTTTCAAATGAACATTCTTGTTCATCGACAAAGGCCGCGTTGTTCTTTGCGAGCAAGTTTTTGTTCTGCATCCAAAACGAACAATACAATGAACACAAAAGCTGTTCGCAATATAATCTTCACGACTATGAAGAAAAGTATAAAATTGTCTTGATTCTCTTGCTTTTCAGAAAACATCTTCTTTCCTCTCCAGTCACACTTCGATCTTCATCTTCACCAATCGGCCAACACACCTCCACAAAGACATTTTCAGAGATTTCACACAGAGTAATCAAGCAGAGCTTACTCTCTTAGTCCTTTATTTAATCTCGTTGCTATTCTATCACACAAATAGACTATCTTTCGAGAGGAAAAAACCAAGAAACGACATATCTCTTCAAAATGTCTTTCTCCGGTGAGTTGTCCACTTCCCCTTCTTCCTCCACCACCTCTTCTTCTCCTTCCATCTTCATCTCTCCTCCCACTTCCTCTTCCATCCCTTTCTTCTCTCCCGCCATTCTCATCCACAACAACCTCTCTCCCGCGAGCTTCCTTGCTCGCACGGAGGGTAGTATGGGTCAAACATCGGTGGAGGCAGAGGTCTGGGATGCGGCCCACCGCCTCTACACATACGTCGCCTCCTGCCAACGCTCGCCTAACACTGAACGCCTTGTCTTCTTCCGTCGTCTTGTCCGTCTTTGCTTCCATAACCGCTCTATTCTTCTCAAGGGCGTTTCTTCTCTGACAGTGAACGACGACAAGACCATTTTTGAGGCGTGTGGCATCTGCTGTCGCCGGGAATACTCGGCGGAGACGGAGGGGAAGTCGGCGCGGACCACCGGCAACTGCTGCTGGTTCCGCCCCGACAGCCATGCCCGGGGCTTCCTTCGGCAGGTGCATGCACTATGCGATAACCATCCGGAGCTCTTTGGCGACGAGGTGAGTATGGAGGAGTTTGAGAATCTGTTTGTTTTCGCGTAAACTTTTGTTTTCTCTTCTTTCTTCGCCTTTTTTTTGCCTTCTTTTGTATTTTGATTTGCTATTCTGCGATACCGCCTCGTTATGAAGATCATTGGTGAGTCTGGCTCAACTTTTGCATTTCTGCATTTTTTTCTTTCTTTCTTTCTTAGTAAGATATATATAAACAATATAAAAATAACCCAAAAAATAGCCTCCCATGATAAATAAATAACCCCCCCGTGACCTAACTGGTATCAAAGAATACGTACAAAATACATATATCGCAAAGCCCATATTTCAAATAAACAGTAAAAGTAGCGGCCAGAGTCAAAATTATAAAAGAGAAGTCCTTTTAGAATACAGATCTTTTACTGTTCACCCTTCATAGGACCTGGTCAACAGACACGACGACAAAGTCGACGCAGCTCTCGTACGTTTGCTTCGCATTCGTGCCGAACCAGAACCATTGCAGAACGCAGTCGCCCGCCACAAGGCACGCATCCTCAGCTAGGTCGACAGGGATTGTAACGCTAAACGCCGTGTTGTTGGCCGGTAGAACTGCCAGCTTCTCATCGGCGTAGCTGTCAAACACAATAAGGTTGGCACCTGTGGCCAGAATACTGTTGTTGGCCGTCGACACGATAGACACATTCATAGGTCCCTCGTGCGAGATGGGAATCTGCGCAGTCATGTTGACGACCTGGCCCGGCTGGTATGTCTGGACTTGGTTCTGGTTGTCCGAAAAAACAGCGCCGCGGCAGAGATCAAGTTGGCCTGGAGTAAAGTTAGAGGCTAGTTCAGAGAAATTCTTTCAACGAGAAAACTTACATCCTGCAGCTGGTGAAGTGACATCTTCAAGTGGAATGGTACCGTCCTTGAGGACTGCATCAACGGCTGTCTGACCACATGCAGAGACCATGCCAGGTCCGGTCAAACGTGCCGGAGGAAACGTGATGTTACCATGAGCTGTAACGGAGGCGGCAAATAGAGAAATGACCGCTGCAGCGGTGGAGGTAATAGAGGCCTTCATCGTGATTTTGTCGTGTTGGTGATGATGCAAGAGGTAATGACTGAAAATGGTAAAAAAGATAAAGTGGCCGGCACTGTAAAGACTGAACAGAGAAGAAATAAAAGTATGGCGATATTGAAATACAAACACACAAGAAAGGAGCAACTGTCGAACACGCACAAAAATGAATGGAAGCTTGGCACGCCAGCAATGTTGAAGTCGGAGCAAAAGCGTGGGGTGAGGAAACAGGCTCTTTATGTCATTGAAAAGCAATCCACGTAACACTGAGATGCAATCCCTTCTGTAAATTAAGCTGCAAGACAATAAAAGACGAGGGGGCTCGAGTTTAGGACCACCGAAGATAGGACCTGAAGATCATCTGCCTTCGGGATCCGGGAAGCGGCATCGATGGCGAGCTGAGAGATGCGAGATTAGACAGGGGCTAATAGTGTATGCGATGGAGATATCCGAGAGAAAGTGTCTAGATATATTAGGAAAATGGTAACAGTAATTGAAGGTATCACGGATCAATTGGTGATAGTTGTCCCTCGCATGGGAAAGGGGCACAAATGGCATGAATGTGGCCTTGGGACACGGGATCGATAACGTAGTTTGAGTCGAAAAGTATCTTGGTACTTTATGTTCGCTGCCATTTCAAGTTCCCGGCCATAATTGGATATGTTCGGTTTTCTTTTACTGTGATTTTCGTCTTGAACGTCGACCGCTGCCACGCGTTGAGTTTCAAGCCTCGTTCGATCGACGCCGAGACTTTTTGCCTATTTTCAAAACAATGAAGTCTACGACGTCAAGCATTGCCAATTGCTCCCAAACGCAAAGCCACAAAATTCTTCTAACACAATGTTTGGGGTGTCGAATGAATTACTTTGGGTTCATTAGTTTCCTCACCCGGCTTGACACCAGGATTCTCTTTGTCATTTCGGAAAAATAAAAATGATGCTCGGAGAGACATGGCAACCGGTTCGACCAGATCTCACATCGGATGAGACGAAACACGAACAGTGATTTAAAATGGCAAATGAAATAAATCTATGGAGAGGCCAGTCCGAACAGCGTTCATGTGCTATAGAACTGCATCGAGCATCACAACGAGAGGTTCCTGCTGGGTGCCATTAGAGGTCGTACAGTCTCCCTTTGAACATGCGGACCACTCTCCGCCTGAAGTATCAAATAAACGTAAAAAATCCACAACAGCTTTCATTTTTCATTTCTCTTCCACGCCTATCCTATTTCACTAGGGTCGGTGATACCCTATGTCATAATATCCATCGAGCCGTAGATGCTGGCACCAGCCATTTACAACTCATCGCTGGCCTTCTTGCGGTACGTCTCGGCCTTCTTCTGGGCCAGGTCAGAACCGATCTGGATCTGGGCCTTGACCCAGTCAACAGAGTTCCAGAAGCCCTCGGAGGCCTTGGCGAAGAGGGTAGCAGCGGGCGAGGTCGTGCCGTAACGGAAGTATGTGGCCTGCTGGCGGGCGAATGCGCGAAGCTCGTTGATGGTGCTGCCCTGGGGAACGGGCTGCAAAAGGTAAGTTAGCAAATGAACGTGAGAAAGGAAATCGCACACAATCGACGATATACATACAATTCCGTAGCTGTCAAGGTACGCCTTGATCTCGCTCTCGCTCCAGGTATCGAACACGTTGTTCTTGGCGGTCTGGGTGGCCTTGGACAGGTAGGAGGTAGCGGTAGCGTACTGCTCGCCGCCGACCTTCGAGGCAGAATTGTAGTAAGATTTGGCAGCCTTCAGCAGCTCCTCGCGAGCGGCACCCGACTTCTCGGAAACCTTCTTGGCGGCTTCGTCACCGGTGGAAGCCAGGTATTCGCGGAGGTTGTCGTACGAAAGGTCGTCGAATGTCCAAGCAGTCCAGCCAGAGGCAGCCTTGTGGGCGTTCTTGCGGACAAGAGCACGGAGCTGGTCGGAGTTGGACTTGTGGGGAACGGGGACGCCACGAGCATCGAGGAAAGCCTTCAGGCGGCTGTCCGTCCAGCTGTCAATGCTGTTGGAGAAAGCAGCGTTGGCAGCCTCCGCGACGGAATCAGTAGCCTTGGCGAACTGGTTACCGGCCCTGGAGGTAGCGGCGCCAAACTTGGCAGCAACGGTGTCGTCGAGAGCCTCAGCGCGGCGCTTGCGGATTAGGGCACGGAGCTCGTTAACCTTGCTACCTTGGGGGACTAAAAGATGTGTTAGCATGAACTTCTCTATAAGCTTGCAAATTTCACTTCGGATTTTCATCACATACCAGCAATACCGTTCTTGTCGCAGAAGTTCTTGAGCTCGGACTCGCTCCAGTTGTTCAGGATGGTGTCAGACAGGTTCTCGTAGGCACTCTTGGCAGCCTTCTGCAGACGGGCAGACTCATCCTGCATCTGTAGGTAAGCAAGATGGGAGTTGCGGCGAACCGTCGCAATCAGCTTGTCGCGCTATGGGATGATGCGGTCAGTCACATGGAATTATTTGAGATAAAGACGGTGTGAACAGTATCATTATGACTTACAGTGGAGGGCTGGGGAGCAGGGAAGCCGTAGGTGTCGAGCCAGTTCTTCAGATCAGACTCTAGAGGGTTGTCAGCTGTGTCTCACTTTTGCTTCAAAATATGTCTCCATTCGGGTTTAACATACCAGTCCAAGTATCGTACAGCCAGTTACCGGGGTAGCCAAAAGTCTGGTGCGACTTCTTGGCGATGGCCTCGATGTTCTGACGAGCGTTCTTGAGGAGCACATCGCGCTCGCGGGGTTGAGGAACTGCACATAGTCAGCATGGTGTGTACGAGAGAGAAACGAGGCGGTTGAAGGGCTTGACGAACCAGGAATGGCGTGGTGGTCGCAGAACGACTTGAGCTGGCTGTCGGTCCACGAGTCCAGGATCCAGTCCTTGACATCGACAAACGCGTTTTGGACCTTGTCTTCGGTCTCAGTCCAGACCGCCTGGACCTGGGCGACAAGCTTGTTCTTGTCCGCCTCAGCGTTGTTCTTTGTTTCAACGCCCTTGAGCTTCAGGTATGAAGCAAGCTGATTTGCGTCCCAGCTGTTGTAAGGCTCCACAACATGGTTGTTCCAGTTCTTCTGGACGCGATCGTGCAGGTCCTTGCGGTCTGCCGGCGTTGGGTACGGGATGTTGTGATCTGAGAGCCACTGCTCCAGCTCGGTTTCATGCCACTTGTTGTAGGCTTTTCCGACGCGTTAGCACACATAGAGCTTAGCGAGACCTGAAAACCATTGACGCGCTTCAAATCAACGTCGATTGAGATGCACAAAACTTACCAGCACGATACAGCCAGCTGTCGGCCGCGATCGCGACATCCGCCACCAGGGCGAGAGGCAAAAGAGCCTTAAGGAGTCTCATGGCTTTTGGAATGAGAGCTCAAATTTGTTGTTGGGGGTGTGCTTGAGTATATGTCGAGCTATTATTTCTTTTGATGTTGTAGAAAGCTCGTGTTGAGAAATTTCACGGCTCGATGAGATGAAGACGACAACAGTTTTTGGGAGGAGAGGGATGAGCGAGGGGGGCAAAGGAACTTTTATTGAGGAGGGGCTCCAAGTAAGGACAACAGCTGGAATGCACGAAATGGAAGCTAGAATCAATCACGTCACACGTAAGGAAGGTGCACTTGGCTTGTCTGGCTCTGGCCCCTTCTATGCCCTCCCTTTGTTGTTTGTATCATCGATCAGTATTTTCAATGACGAGGTACTTCTAAGCTAATTAACTGGCGCGCTGACTGAACAGCGAAAATGGAAGAAAAATTGGCCAGAATAAGTAGCCACTGCATGTATCTGGGGATCACCTTCCCACAAGCGCCACTGAAAGACGTCGATTTGTGCCCCGATTTGGAGAGGCGATCGAGGGACAGCTTGGTCGTGCCTGCTGATTTGGGTGCCACATGACGTCACCAGCAATTGGTCCACCAGTATTTTTGCAGAGGGAACAATATCTGCTGTGATTGTCGCAATTTGCGTCATGAAAATGCTTGTGACGGCTGTCCGTATAGTTAACTTTCCTAATGCTCAAACGAGAACTGCATATGCTCCGCGGCTGTCGTATGTGCTGCATCAAACGGAAGTTCATCATGAGCCGATGCGACAGGTGCAGCTGTGATGTCACACTATGAATTGGACTACTTCACGTGCTACGTCACATGATCAAATAAAGTCAAAGCTCAAAGCAGGAACTACGAGAATGCGAATTTTATTTTGTACATGGCAGATGGCTAGTATGTGGAGTATTCATGGTATGAGGGTATTTAAATAAAGACTGAATTACCATACGATATCGGAAATTGAATTGTAGCTTTTCCGCCCAAGTGAAGTAACGCGGCAGAGCTTCTCTTGGTGATCCAGGTCCTCCCGCATTTGGCAGAGCTATCCCCCTTGTCCTGGCCAACAGCCCCGCCTTTTTTGCTTTGCCTTTCTGCCTCGCGCTAAAAACTCAACCTTCAATTTTTCCTAGCACAGCCTGAGGCCGTTTATTAGCACCTTAATTTCTGAGCCCAGCACAGATCTTCAGCCTGCTGGTGACTCTTGCGGCGAAGCTAGGAAGGATCGTTTGGCCTCAACACAAAACAACAAAAGAGCCTCAAACGGAAGGCACAAAGCAAATTGATTGGTTGTTGCCTAAGGGGTTTGGATCTGAGATCCCCTGCTTCTACCGTTGACTCACAAAAATCCCTTGCTTTCAACAAAAGCTTTCAACCGCACATCGCGAGATATTGCGGGGCTGAACAAATCCAACGCGACCGCAAGGAGATTTTTGAGGCCAACGGGTCGGGCGCAGCCTTGTCCCACTCACGTCACTGCGAATTTGGCAGCCTTTTGACCCCTTCTCTTTGTTGAAGATTAGCATTTGCATATGCCGCTGGTTCGCTTTGCAAACGTGTTCGCCAGACATAAAAGAAAAGACATTACCGCTCCTCTTCGGCTACTTCGCTCTTTCAGAACATTCAATATACAACAAGAAGCACCGCTTCAGACCATCTCCACTCTTCGTCAACCTTTTCTTCCTGCCCCGCGAATTCTCCAACATCGCCAACACACGCCACGAGGCTTAATTCACCCTACTTTTCCGCGATATACCCCGACCGCACCAGTACTGGCGAAATTCACTTGGCCAACACACATCGGCTCACCTATCACCATGGATAGCACACATACTGAGACCGTTGCCGCAGGCACGGCCACAGAGACCCCGGCGCTCCCCAAGGCGCCATACAAGGATCAGGACGTCCAGGAAGTTGCGGAGGTGCTCCGGGTTCTGGACGAGGCTGTCAAGCAGAAGAAGCGCTCTGCTTTTAGTATCAAGAAGACGCGGTTTGTTGTCAGCAACTCCGAAGATGGCTACTATGTCGACTCCTGGAAGATGAACGACTGGGACTACAAGCGGCGCGACCTGCCGACCTACGCGCGCGGTCTGTTCACAACCAAGGACAAGCGTGGCCAGCCGTCCATTGCCGTCCGCGGCTACGACAAGTTCTTCAACGTCAACGAGGTCCACGAGACGCGGTGGGAAAACATCGAGGAACGTACACAGGGACCGTACGAGATCACACTGAAGGAGAACGGTTGCATCATCTTTGTGTCTGGCCTCGCCGATGACACATTGCTGGTATGCAGCAAGCACTCCACCGGTGACCGCGGCGATATCGAGCTGAGCCATTCCAGCGCAGGTGAGGCACGTATTCAGACTCAGCTAGAGCGGTTGGGCAAGACGAAGCAGGACCTCGCACGAGAGCTGTACACGCGGAACATCACTGCCGTGGCCGAGCTCTGTGACGACACCTTCGAGGAGCACATTCTGGCTTACGGCCCTGACAAGGCCGGTCTCTACCTTCACGGTATCAACCTTAACCTGCCGGAATTCCGGACATATCCCAGCGTCTTGGTGCAGGACTTCGCTGAGAAGTGGGGCTTCATCAAGACAGAGCTGAAGGTTATCGACAACATCTCCGAGGTGCGCCAGTTCCTGGAGTCCGTGGCTGAGACGGGTGCACACGACGGCCGTGATGTCGAGGGTTTCGTGATCCGGTGCCGCATGTCCCCAAAGCCGGACTCCGTTCCGTACCAGGACTGGTTCTTCAAGTACAAGTTCGAGGAACCGTATCTCATGTACCGCCAGTGGCGCGAATGCACCAAGGCGTTGATCATGGGACGGACGCCATCCTACAAGAAGCACCAGGCAATCACGCAGGAATACCTGATGTACGCACGCAAGCGGATTGCAGCAGACCCGAAGCTCGGTCGGTTGTACAACAAGAACCACGGTATCATCCAGCTCCGCGAAGACTTTCTCGCGTTCAAGCACCTGAAGGGTACGGACGCAGCCAACTTTGAGGAAGTGTACGGTGGTGACAGCAAGACGGAGGTTACCAAGGATGTGATTCTGGTTCCCATTGCCACCATTGGTTGCGGCAAGACGACTCTGGCTGTTGCACTCGGTCACCTGTTTGGTTACGGCCACATCCAGAACGACAATATCACCGGTACGAAGCGTCCTCCTCGTTTCACACGCATGGTTCTGGACGAGCTCAAGACCCATCCGGCGGTGATTGCGGACCGCAACAACGCCCAGCGGCACGAGCGGAAGCAGATCCTGCACGACGTCAAGCACATGCACTTGGGTGCGACCATGGTTGCGCTCAACTTTGTGCATGACGACGTGGATGCGATCCGGGCCGTCACGCATGAGCGGGTGTTCGCGCGCGGCGACAACCACCAGACGATCCACGCCGAGACAGACGCCAACAAGGTGGTTGGTATCATGGAGGGCTTTATTCAGCGTTTTGAGGCCCTGGATCTGTCTCGCGCACCGGATGAGGGTTTCGACGCTGTGATTGACCTTTCCCCGACAGCGGGCAGCTACGCGAACTTGGAGACAGTGGTTCGCCAGCTGCACCACCTGTACCCTAACCTGGTCAAGGAGGTGCCGTCTGCGGAGGCAATGGACGAGGCGATCAAGGCTGCTATTGGCAACTACCAGCCGACCTTGCGTCACGAGATTGTCGACCGGGGCAAGAACAAGGGTCCCTCTCAGACGCCGAAACAGAACCAGCCCAAGAAAGTGGTCAAGAAGAAGCCGCTGGAGTACATGGGCGTGCACGTCACCGGCAAGGATGTCAACGCACAGCTGGAGAGCACCTTCAAGAGTCAGCCGGCCGTAACCTCTCGGTTCTATAAGCAGCTCAAGCAGACGCGCCGTGTGCAGCCCAGCTTCCACGTGACGCTGATGCACCGGGCCAGCGCCCGAGACCGCCCGGAGCTGTGGGAGCGGTACCAGAAGCTGCACGCAGATGCTGAGGCTGCGGCCGAGGCAGCTGCGGCAGCTGGTGGTCCCGCTTTCATTGTGAACGGTACTCCGCCAGAGGTTGGCAAGGTGGATGTGCAGCTGGAGCGTGTGGTGTTTGACGACCGACTGATGGCGCTTGTTGTGCGGTTGGTGAATAAGAAGGCCGAGGCCGGTGCTGAGGGCCCGGAGGACGACTGGACGTGTGTCAACAAGGTGTCTCACATCACGGTGGGGACGCGTGATGACAGCGTCAAGCCGAAGGAGAGCAACGACCTGTTGGTCCGCTGGCTGGCGGAGGGTAGCACGGAGAAGAACGGGATCACGGACCTTGTGATTGAGGGCCAGCCTCTCCTTGACGGTGTCGTGCGCGGTGTTTTGTCCCGTTAAGGGGTGTTGTTGTAACTTGTGTTTTTCGTTGTTGTTTTGTTTCATGTCAGCCTACAAAGCGATCCATATCCATGTAGTTATGTCTCTTATGTCTTAAGTTATTCACGACTGGGAACTAGAAAAGCATAGAAGTCACACCATTTTTATTGATTTACTTTTGATATCGTCTCATGTCCCTTGACTCGAATGTGCCCGCTCTTTAATATCCTATACTGTCGTGGTGGGCTTGATTTGGTTGGTCGCCTCCACAAACAGCTTCCACTGCTTCCGTGCTTCGCCGCTGCTGACAGCCAGTCGTGCCTGCCGCACACCCTCCTTCCAGCGCAGACCGCCAGGGCCGCGCTCCGTAATCACTTCAGGGTCTTCAGGCGCCGAGCTGTCCTCGGGCTCTGTCAGGCCAGCCACGACCATGAGTGCCGCGGTATTAATAAACACAAACGAGAGTAGCGGGTCGTCCGCCGGGCGCTGGTTTTGCAGGATGCTCGTCATTGTGGCAGCATTCTCGGCGGGCGACTTGCCAGGCGACACGTCGCTCAGCGGGCACGAAGCCACACCAAAATCGGCAGGTGTCAGCTGGAAGTGATCAATGACAACCTCCTTGCCAGAGGCGTCCTCGTGCAGGTACCAGCAGAACGTGGGACCGGCAATAGAGATCTCATCGAGCTCCTCAGCGCCGCAAACGATCATGGCCTTGCGCGCGCCAGTCATGCGCAGCGCCTCAGCAAAAACGGGACCCAGCTCGCGTCGGGCAACGCCGATAATACGGGCCTCGAGCGGCGACTCGCTCTCAGGTGTCTCACGAATATCGACGGGGTTTGCTAGTGGACCCAGCAGGTTGAACAGTGTACGCCAGGGCAGCTGCTTGCGAATGGCCGCAACGTAGCGCATGCCCGGGTGGAAGACGGGCGCAAACAGGAAAGCATAGTTGGTGGTAGAGTAGATGGCCTGCAGCGTTGCGGGTTCGATAAAGTTGAGGTTTGCGACCAGATCCGTGGACTCGTTCTCAATGTCGCCCGAGTGCTTGAGGTTGGCCAAAAGGTCGGCCGAGCCAGACTTGCTTGTCGATGCGCGGTTTCCGTGCTTGGCAAGGCGCAGGTAGGCAGAAGCCACAATGGACGAGGCTGTCGAGACGTTGAATGTGTTGTGTGAATCGCCACCCGTGCCAACAATATCGCACAGGCCGCCGTTGTACTTGCCGCGCTTCAGCGACTTCTCGCGAGCAATCTTGAGCAGAGGCGCCGGGTCGACGCGAGCAGCAGCTTTCCGCATACGATCGGCGCAAGCAGCCATGACGTCGGCCTGACGATCGAGGCCCGTAAAGTGCAGGCACATCAACAGAGAACCGGCCTGCACATCTGAGACACGGTTTGTAAAGAAAAGAGCCACGGCATCGGCAATGTCGTCCGCCAACGGCGTTCCGGCCTCCGGAAGAGGCCAAAGTCTGCTGAGAAGCGGCTTAATATCGACGACCTCGTCTGCAGCAGGTGCTGCGCCAGCCTGTTGTGAGGCCATATTTGCTTTGTGAAGTTGTGTTTTTTGTTGTGTGTGAGAAACAGAAAAAGTCCACTGGTCGTGCCTGAGTCAATGGTTTGTAGTGGTGGAGAAAGTTGCGAAAGGCGAAAGTGGTGCTCCGAGATGGATGTGTCAAAACGTCAAAAACCGCTATCGCGCCCTGGTTTATAGCGGCCCCAATTACACCGCTTCCAGGTGTCCGTTTGCGGCTTTTGCTGCAGTATCGCTCCGTCTTTCGGGCAAAGGTAACACGACGGAAAATTTATACAAAAAAATCGAATGTCGTATTGAGAAAAAACGTCCGAGAAAAGTGACAAGGACAGACTCCAGAATACACAAAGCTGTTGGAGATTCTTGGTTCCAACAGCTTATGACACCCCCCAAAAGAGTGAGGGACATGGCCGAATTGGGGGTCCAATGGCTACCAAAACGTGGGGGAAGTTGCAAGGGAGTCATCGGGCGGTGAAACCCGGCAATTTAGTGATTCCTGGCAAAAACTATTGCTGGCGTCCCGTCCATGTGGGTCCGTCCCATTGGTCTGTATTACTGGCTGGAAATCGGATTGAATTTTTAGAGGCAAGAGCATCGAAAAGCTTCATCGAGGCCGAACAACATACGACCTGGTGCACCACCATCTCTCGACAGCCGACCAACCCCGACTGTTCTACCCTAACGCCTACCGACACAATGCCGGCACGGCTTTCTTCCTCTCGTCTGACCCGCTCGCTGGGGCGGTGTCTGTCCGAAAGCAATGCATCGTCAACATGCCGTGCCAGCAACGGCAGCTTCACGATCGTCGCCTCAACATCCTCCACTACTCTCCCCGCGGCCTCCAGATTAAGACCATCACAGTACTCTGCCGGCTTCCACACAACTTCTAGTACACGAGCTGGTGCGGCCGGCGCGCCCCTGGGCGCGCGTCTCGCCCTGCCCACCGACTATGTTCCTCCCTCACAACCACCGAGCGCCAAGCAGCCCGATATCCGCAAGTCGCAGCTGTTGCGGACATACACGTCGATGCTGCGCACGACACCGCTCATGCTCATGTTCCAGCACAACAACCTGACGGGTGTTGAGTGGACCGCCTTGCGGCGTGAGCTGAGCCTGGCCCTGAGAAAGACGGCCGATCAGCAGCAGAAGCTGGGCATCCAGTGGCCAGAGACATTTGTGGACAACATTCGCATCCAGGTTATCCGCACGCGCATTTTTGACGTTGCCATGCGCGTTACCGAGTTTTACGACCCGGCCACCGTTACAGCTGAGAGTACGGCGGCTGTTGTCCGCGGCCGCGGCAAACAGGGTGCCATCTACAACCACGACCTGTCGGATGCAGCGTATGCTGCTGTCAAGAAGGCCCAGGCCGACGGCCTGACTGGCCCCGAGTCGTCCAACTACGGCCAGCTGAAGCCCCTGCTCGTTGGCCCTCTTGCGCTGCTGACGTTCCCTGACGTCTCGCCTGCGCATCTGGCGGCCGCCCTTTCCATTCTGTCGCCCAGCCCGCCCCAGTTCCCCGCACCGACACGCAAGAAGAGCCCGGGCTACCACGACCCGATTGTGCAGAGCGCCGTGCAGAAGCTGCTGCTTGTTGGTGGCCGCATCGAGGAGAAGGCCTTTGATTTGGATGGTGTGCGCTGGGTCGGCTCCGTTGAGGGTGGCCGCGGCGGTCTGCAGGCACAGCTGGTGCATCTTCTGCAGAGTGCCGGTATGGGTCTGACGAGCACCCTAGAGGGTGCCAGCAAGGCCCTGTGGTTGACAATGGAGAGCCGCAAGACGCAGCTGGAGGACGGCACCAAGTAGGACAAGGCAGAGGCATAAGCGTTCGGACTGGTCTCTCTTTTGCATCTTGTCACACAACAATGTACTATATATATATCCGACCTACAAATATGAAAAGCGAACATACAACAAACGGTGACCGTTGCAGACGTTGACACTTCAAGACGTTGTGACTTGGCAGGTTGCCTGTTGGAGGTGCTTATGTGACGGATAATGATAAACTTCTGACTGTGCGGGATATGGTAAATGCACTGTCAATTTACTGTGCCAGCCTACGAAGCTACAGCGCATTAGCGCGTAGCGTCCACCCGTATTATGCTTTGCGCCCACTAAGTCCAGGCGCAATTACAATCCAATCTGTAAGAGCTTCATCCTTGTGGCATCCAGACATCTCTCTCTCCGCACGGCGTCGTCATCGCGCATCCCACACCAGGCCCCCAGGGAAACGAGAAGGAACAGTTTAAGAGCTGACACAACCGTCGACACCAACGGCGACTCACGATCTGATACTCGACTCTTATTGATTGTCCCCTTTTGCGACGCAAACCGCAGTCTGCCAAATAGAGCTTCCACGCGCGTTGCGCACGCGCCCTTTTGCCATCTCGCTTGTTGGCGTTTCGAGCCTCCCTCCGTTTCTCTATCGATCCATCCATCCCACTCTCCCACCCACCCGATTGCCAACCATGGATTTCGCACCCTACCAGTCATCGCCTCCCGAGCACGAGCGCGTCATGTCGCCGCCGGCCACCTCGCCGCGTGCTTCGCTTGAACGCCGCTCGTTCTCGCCCAAGCAGCCCACGACGACCAACGCCGCCAGCCCGCCTCCTTTGCAGCACCCACAGCCACAGCGCAGGTGGTCCAACGGCATCCCGAGCCCGAGCTATTTCTCCTACCAACAGGGTGGCAACAACAACGACCTGGAAGGCGGCGGCGGCGGCTTCGGTGGCTCGCCCGATCCGATCTACAACGGCGGCCGCGACGGTGTGATCAACGAGTTCGACACGAGCCTGGGTCTGCGGCTGGACTATGAGGCGTGCATGGCTTACCTGTTGCTGCCGCCACTCGGCTCGATCCTGCTGCTTGTCCTCGAGCGCAAGAGCGACTATGTTCGGTGAGTTCAACGCAACGATACAACAATACGACACACATGGCGAATGCGGTTCTTGTGCACCATTGTACGGAAAATAAACTAACACAATTGCATTCTCCACAGCTTCCACGCGTGGCAGGCTAGCTTGATGTTCACTATCATGATCATTCTGCATCTGATCCTGCACCGCTCGTCATTCCTTAGTTGGGTTTTGTTCTTGGCCGATCTGGGCTTGATGGGCTGGCTGACACTCAACGCTTACCGTGACGCCGATACGCTGGATAGGTAGGTGTCTCCTTTACGCGGCCGACTTTTTGCACCTTTAAAACATTGCTGACCACCTTTTTATAGATACGAGATCCCTTACATTGGACCGATCGCGAGCAGAATCGTCGACGACGAGTAACCTTCAACTCTCTTCCAAATATCCCGCAGCCGTCTGCTTCTACCGACAGTTTCTTCCTTATCCGCAAAGCACGCTGTACATACCCCTTCGCGCAGCCGATGATACACCCTTAATTCTTCCTTGCTGGTCCTTTTTTATTTCGTTCGTTGTCTAGGTTCTGCCGTTTTTGTGTGTTTTCTGTTTCTTTGTATGCGTTTTTCCGGCTTTCTTCTGTCCCGTATCCTTCTGATTTCAAGGCCCGGCGTTCAAGGTTGCATTACTTTTATCTTATGCTGCTCTTATTGCGGTCTTCCTCAATATCTCAGTCAATACTTGCAAATATCCAAGCCGTTTAGATGATGTTTCCCTTCCAGTTGCTCTGGAAGCTCAAAATACGTAATAAGATATATCACGTGATTGTGTTTTGGTAGCGTTGTTGCTTTGTCATTCTAGCAGCAACGCCACAGCCAGGCGGTGACGCGCGCAACGGCGCCTGCCTGTGCCTGCATTTGCATTCGCAGCTCCCCAAGGCCAGAACACACACAGCCTGTGGCAAGGTGGAAGCTTCCCGTAGCCGCTCCACGACCAGAGGCCAATTCTCTCTATAACATATCCCATCCAGCCTTTACCGCATTCCCCCAAGATCTCGAAATCGATCCCACCTACATCTCGATTTTCGACAACCCTTACGAAAACAATAAATCTCTAGTTGGTAACTGCGTTTTGTTGGTTACCATCTCCCTCAGCCTCTTTTCGCCTCTTTCCCCTTCCCCTCTCTCTTCGACTCTCACCACAACAAACCTCTCACCCACACATCGCCCACCATGTCCACACTCGAAGAGCTCGACGACATCGAGCGTCACGAGCGCGAGGACAAGGATGAGAAGAAGGATGCGGGCAACGACCAGCCTGGCAAGGACGGCAAGGATGGCGCTGGCAACGGTGGCAAGAGCGGAGCCAAGGCCGATGGTGACGCCGAGATGGAGGACGCTGAGCCTGAGGAGGACGACGTGATTGACGAAGAGATTCTCAGTTTAAGCACGCAAGAAATTATCACACGTCGGAGGCTGCTGGAGAACGAATCGCGGATCATGCGGAGCGAGTACCAGCGGTTGGCACACGAGAAGGCGACAATGGGTGAGAAGATCAAGGACAACCAGGAGAAGATTGCTAACAACAGGTAAGTTGACGACCGCCCGCCGATGACACGATTTGCATCATTTTGCATCGTTTTGGTTTGTTGTGTTTGCTAAGTTGTCTCTCTCTCTCTTTCAGACAACTTCCGTACCTGGTCGGCAACGTTGTTGAGCTGTTGGATCTCGACCCGACAGCCGAGTCCTCGGAAGAGGGTGCCAACATCGATCTCGATGCCACACGTGTTGGCAAGTCCGCAGTCATCAAGACATCGACGCGGCAGACCATTTTCCTCCCCCTCATCGGCCTCGTCGACCCGGAGACGCTCAAGCCAGGTGACCTAATCGGCGTTAATAAGGACTCGTACCTAATTCTCGACACGCTACCTGCCGAATACGATAGCCGCGTCAAGGCTATGGAGGTCGACGAGAAGCCCACGGAGAAGTACAGCGACGTTGGTGGCCTGGACAAGCAGATTGAGGAGCTGGTGGAGGCCATTGTCTGGCCCATGAAGGAGGCCGACCGGTTCAAGAAGATTGGCATCAAGGCACCAAAGGGTACGTTGACACTGCCTATAACCCCAATTGGATGACGAGAGACTAACATGTGTGAATATAGGTGCCCTCATGTACGGTCCTCCCGGTACCGGCAAGACCCTGCTGGCGCGTGCTTGCGCTGCCCAGACCGACGCGACGTTCCTGAAGCTTGCCGGCCCCCAGCTGGTGCAGATGTTCATCGGTGACGGTGCCAAGCTCGTGCGTGACTGCTTCGCCCTCGCCAAGGAGAAGGCCCCCGCCATTATCTTCATCGACGAGCTCGACGCCGTCGGCACAAAGCGTTTTGATTCGGAGAAGTCGGGCGATCGTGAGGTGCAGCGGACCATGCTGGAGCTGCTGAACCAGCTCGACGGTTTCGCCTCGGACGACCGCATCAAGGTGCTGGCAGCAACGAACCGTGTCGACGTCCTGGACCCTGCCCTGCTGCGGTCTGGTCGTCTAGATCGCAAGATCGAGTTCCCCCTGCCGAACGAGGAGGCGCGCGCACAGATTCTCAAGATCCACAGCCGCAAGATGAAGGTCAACTCGCACGTCAACTGGGGCGAGCTGGCGCGCAGCACAGACGAGTTTGGTGGTGCCATGCTCAAGGCCGTGTGTGTGGAGGCGGGCATGATTGCGCTGCGCATGGGCAAGAACCAGATCAGCCACGAGCACTACGTGGATGCCATTGCCGAGGTGCAAGCCAAAAAGAAGGATGTGAGTATATTATCCTCTTATTACCCATTTCACCAAATCCCTGATCACAAGCTAACTTTTCTCTTTTCAGACCGTCAACTTCTACGCGTAAACTTTCAACGGCTCGACGATTCTACGATATCTTCCTGCACCGTTCTCCTCGACGTATCACGGCTATATAATCCGACGGAGAATGGAAAACGTTTGCAGGAAGGACTCGTGGTTTGGCAGTGCTGGGTAGACTGTTGGTGGCGCATGTTGGTTTTCTTTATCGTTTGTACAAGTAGTTGCTGCGGCGAACTCATTTGGGCGCTGGGTAAAGAGGAGGGCAGTAGAAGGAAAGAACGGAGCAAATGCATCAATATTTTTCATCATAGCAAATCCAGACAGGATGCGTTTGTGTAGACGGAATAAATTAGCAAAAATAATCGAAAATCCGATACCAAGAAAAACTCTCCAGCACCAAGTTACAAAGGATATATGGTTCGTAACAACATGGAATTCTATGTTTACCCTCTCCAGAGGCAGGCAAAAATATGGACAGGCTATGCTATGAGATGATGGAAATCACGCCGAATGTGGTGGAAAAGAAATGGGGGGAATAAAATGACAATGTGGAACAATCACCTCACTTGGGATTGTTCTGGGCACCCTCGTCGGCTACACGCACCACCTTGCGTGTACCAGATGCCGTCCGGTACACCAACTCCAAGATCTCGTTGCTGCCACTGTCATCAGCATCGATTTTGTCGTCACTGGCCTCAAGGTTGTTGTTGCCGTCGTTATTATCGTCGCCGTCGTCAGCAGCAATTATGTCATCGTCAACCTCAAGAGACAAGTGGCCCATTCTAGAGCGTACAGCAGCCGCAGGGCTGCCCCGTGAATACGGCCTGGCGACTGGGGATCCAGCAACCGGCGATGCAACAGTAGATGCTCGTGGTGAAGAAGCCGCTACCGCTGGCACTCTGCGGCTCGTCACCAGCCTTCTGGGGAACGAAGAGAAGCCGGGTCGCGAAAGGTACTGGGTACGCAGGCTGCTTTCGTCCAACACTGCACCATCATCGTCATCTTCGCCGTCGTCAACCTCTAAAGGATCCGCCGGATCGAATGCAGCTATCGGATGCGGAGCCCCTGTCCGTGTCGGAACTAGTGAAGAGTCCGCCTCAATGGAGCCGTGTATATCAACAGCCTCTAGGGGGCCGGTCTTGCGTTCAGCCGTGGTCGCTAGTCTTCCAGGGGCTGGTGATACTGCCTCTGTACTCTGCAGCAGAGCCGGACTGCTCTTTACAGCCTCGTCTAGCTGTTGTTGTTGCTCCTTCTGCAGCAACTGCTCCTTTTCTTGCTCCTTTTGCAGCCTGTCAGTCTCCTCCTTTACGGAAGTGGAGACCTCTTCAAGCCAGCCCTGGACACGGACAGCACCGGTGTAGTCACCGTCTTGGAGCAGCTTGTCCGACATCTCCTCAAGCTCGCTGATCACCTTTCCAAGCGTCTTGTCGAGAGTATCAGTGAACTCTGGCGAGACAACCGAGGCACCGCCGCCCATAGTACGGCGTGGTGCAACTGGCCGGCTGTACATACCGGGTGTCGTCGAAGTCCGTGCGGCGAGTGCCGCGGCCGCGGCAGCAGCAGCGCTTGCGGCAGATGAAAGTCCCGGTCTTGCCTGCTTAACAGCACGGTGGAAGTTATAGCGGCGGGCCATCACATCACGGTATAGTGTCACTAGTGTATTCTGTGCCTGACTATCGTAGAAGGCATAAGCGGACTTCTTGGGGCGGATGATGCGAGTTGGCGGCTTGAGGTCTGATGCAAATTCGGAGCGGCGTCTCTTCGCGCCGGGTGGTGAAGCTGGTGGAGGGACAACAATCATGGCACGATGGCCTCCTGTACCAGTGCTGCTGCTAGCAACCACTTGTGGCGGAGTGGCGGGTCGTTGTATCGGCTCTGTAGCCTCGGCGGCTTTTGGGCGAGGATCCTCTGTCCGCTTGACAAAAGGTGACGGTGGTTGAACAGTTGCGGTAACAGGTTTAGCATGTAGGTTTGCAGTAGCTGATAGATCTGCCTTCTGAGCAGCCGTCAACTCCTCTTCCCTGGCCTTGATTCTGATCCAGTCAAACGCATTGTCGTCGACAGAATTATCGTCTTCCAGGACCTTCGTGAAAAGGCTTCGTAAGTAGTCGTAATCCGGATCTTGTTCAAATGTCATGCCGCGGGTATAGATGAGGTATTCGGAGAACTGGGGAGGGTAGCCCCGGCACAGGTCGTCGATACTGATAGCCTGCTTCTTTTCGCACATCAGGTCGTGGCGGCTGTCGTTTTGTGGCGCCTTGACGCCCTGCCATGGCAGGTTGCCACGGACAAAGTATAGAAATACGTGTCCAAGTGCTTCGAGGTCGTCTCGCCGGGACTGGCTACGTCGGCAGTGTGCATTGATGCTCATGTAGCGGGCGGTTCCGGACAGGGACTGGGCGTCGCCGAAGGGGATGTGCTTGTTCGTGTCTGGATCGCGGTACATCTTGGCCATGCCGTAGTCGATGAGGTGAACAGAGTTTGCTGCGTCGGTTCCTGGTAAGCCCATCAGGAAGTTTTCCGGCTTGATATCGCGGTATATGAGATCATGTTGGTGCAGAGTTTGTATCCTTGTGATCTACATATCCATTGTTAGCTTCGTGCCGCGAAAAAGAATCTGCAGGGGTATCTACAAACCATCTGCTTAGCCAACATAGCGGTGGTCTTGATCGAAAATCTCCGCCCGCTATCCTGGAACAGGTTCTCCAGAGAGGGGCCAAGAAGGTCCATCACCAAGACCTTATGGAAGTCCATCTCGCCGAATGTGTATATCCTGGGGATACCAGCTGCCGGGAGTTAGTCAAAGACATGGGTGTACAGTTTGCAGTAGGCTACTGCCACAGCGACAGAGGGGTCAAACTCACGACAGTCGTCGAGCTTTTTGTACATGCGAAACTCGTTGCGCAGTTGTGTAGAGTCGTTCTTGCGGAGCTCCTATACCTTGTCAGTCATAGCCCTAATATCAAAGTTCAGAGCCGCCAAATGGTCTGTAACCTACAAATTTGGCTGCAACAGGGCGGCCCTTGGCCCCGGCAGGCATATCAGACAGCAGCTCGCCGCGGAATACCACGCAAAACGTGCCTTCGCCGACACGCTCACTCACGCGCAGCTTCAGCTGCTCTGTGGACATGCCGATCTGCTCAATGGAGCCACCGTCCTGGGCGAGTGTTCGTTGCATCGCATCAAGTTGCTCCTTTGTCTGTAGACGAGTCGCAAAGCCGGGCAAGGCATTGGCTAGATCCTGGAGGGCGGCGAGTGGTCCGATGTAAGAGCTGGCATCTGGACCCGCGGCACCACGTGCGGGGCCCGCGCCCGGGCGCCTATTCCAGCCGGCGGCGGCCATTCTGTCACGCGTGTCGTCTCTGGACGAAGGCCAGCCCACCGACAAAGGTGCAGCGGGTTCCGGGTTCGGTTCGGCCTTTTTCCTGTCCGGTCTCTGGTCGTCGGTCCCTTTTTCGCGTAGATGCTGTTACGCTCGCCTGTGCGGCGGCACTGAAGGCGTAGGAAGGTGGCAATGAAGAGACAGAAGTACGGCGCAAGGAGTTGATTTGCTCCTGTTTCAGATTTAATTCTCCATGTAGAGAAGAGTGAGATGCTGGGTGACAGCCTCGTTCAAGAGAGCCGGTTGCTGCGAAGTAGGCCCGTTGCCGATATTGGAAGTCCTCCGAGTGGCGTGAAATGCGAATGAGGGGTGTGCGCGTGTTGGGCAGCTAGCTAGCCAGACAGACCGTTGTGGGCAGAGCGGAACACAGGACGGCGGTGCGATATGGACAAGGCAAGGTTAAAGGCACAAAGCTCGAACAAGGACGATTGTGGCGCTGACAA
This sequence comes from Ophiostoma sp. CBS 140.51, assembly GCA_029298735.1. Lineage (NCBI taxonomy): Eukaryota > Fungi > Ascomycota > Sordariomycetes > Ophiostomatales > Ophiostomataceae > Ophiostoma > Ophiostoma sp. CBS 140.51. Next base: position 20,906 of record JANSLP010000151.1, read on the forward strand.
CCGTCGACGAGGATGACTAGAAAGAATGTCGAAACAGGCGGTCATGAAAGAAATTTCTCAAAAATAGAGCAATTGTCATGGAAAACGAGAGGTGACGAAAAAAAAAGGAGTTGACATAAAGCGGAGGTGGCATTGGGGCAAAGAAACAGTTAGGGCTGGTTTTCTGTATTCCTAATTTTGACAGCGCAGTTCTTGACGGCCTCTGTCATATTTGAGCGTCTTGTCGTTTTGTGAGATTTTTTGCTGGCTTTTGTGGTGTTTTGCAATGCTGGTCTGTCTCTCGTCTTGCCCTCTTTTCTTCTCCCTTCTCTCTTTTTTGTCGACTCTCGCTCGGGCTTTTCTTTCCCTTTCTCATGCAAGGCCGCCAGCCCTAAACCAGCGCAAGGTCGTATCGGGATGCAGAGAAGAAAAGAAGCGTTAGATTAACAGAGGGAATAGAGAGAAAAAAGCAAGATCAACAGGCCAAGAACAGTGGAGTAGGCTGGAGAAAGATCAGAAAGATCTAGGAGCGAGAAAGCGCCAAAATTAAGGGTAGAAGGGTCAGGATAAGACGAGAAGGCGACAGGATACGCGCCGTTACAGACACGCTAATGCTGCGGCTATCGAGCCCCGGTGGTGTAAGCTTCCGATGTGGCCAGTCCCGGGTAGGATAAGTGAGTACAGGCGGTGATGTCAAGAGAGTTGGCAGAAAAAAAAGGAGGGAAAGGGCAAAGCAAAACTCTGAGACGAAAGCCGCCATAATATCAAAGGCCAGGCCTGTGATTGTGTTATTAAAATACTTTGAACAGGGGCATCATGAAATATCGTCAAAAGTTCGAGGGTATCGCGATGAGGGGAAGACTCGTAAAGAAAGGGGGGGTGTGGGGGAGCGGAAATTTCAATACTGAGGAAAACAAAGAGCGGCGAAGGCGAGATGAAGGACCCCTGTAAAAAGGCCAGTGTCAGTGAGGCGTGGCTTGGAAAGAGAGGCCAGACCGGGGTTCTCAATGGTCGGACAGGGCAGACCCAAGGCCCAGGTAAAAGAACCAACGCGCGGTGCAATGTGTCGTGCTCGAAGATTGCATGCAGCAAGTCGGTGCTGAAATCATGCACTTGTATCTCGGTTCTTTGTGTTGACGAGAGGAAGGCTGTGCTGGAATGATGGCGCTCTTTTTGCTTGCTATGCCACCTGCTCGAATGTCCATACCGGCACGATATCTTGCAGGTCGAGACGATGCCGCGTACTCTTGCCGAAGAAGAACGAGGGAGAAGGGAAAATCGTCGAGATATGTGGTTTGTCAGTGAGCGCGATGTGTGTGTGTGTGCGTGTTTTGCAGGAGACAAGGGTCTAAGTCGATGCACATGCGCGGGTGGGCGCGTGCCCTGGAGTGCAAGTCTTTGCTGCTGTTTGAAAGAGCGTGCGCACCCTGTCCGGCATGCTGCAGGTGCACTGGCCGATGCGTTGCAGCAAGCAAAAGACGACAGAAGTGAAGTTAGGTTCAAGATTTTTATCACAAACGCGGATAGGAATTCGGCAATTAAATAGTTGTGAACAAAATATCAGGGAAGGAAAGAGTAGCTGACCCTTGTCGGATATTTTCGATATTGACAATTAAGGAAACCGCGACCGATACGATCGAGATTGATAGACCCTAGGGAAGAGCCGCCGTTTCAACAAAGAGTCAAAACGCCCGGTTAGCTCAATCGGTAGAGCGTGAGACTCTTAATCTCAAGGTTGCGGGTTCGACCCCCGCATCGGGCTCAAATCCTGATGCGCCTTTCCAAAAGGCACCGCATTGAACTCTTATTTTTTGTCGAATTTTTAAGTCTCATATTCTTTTTTTTTGTTCTTATACAAAGTAGTTGCATAGATACGGGGTATTCTGCGATAAGTTTAAGTCAAAAGATAAATTCGAGTCCATGCAATTTGCTGTAGTAAAAAAAAAAAAAGGAAATTTTGAAAACCCATGTCGTTGTGTTCTTTCACTCCTTTTTCTTGTGACAAAAGACAAAAAGACAACAAATAAAATAATAATAAACGAGAAAAACCAGTATAACAAATGCAAAGCTTCTGAATAAACACATTTTCGACCCGACAGAGTGGTCTTGATCCTTCCTTCCTACGCATCCAACGTCTCGCTTCTCGCGAAGCGAGGCAACACGGTGGCGTCGCTAAATGATTTCCTGGGACGGTGAACGGCAAAGATTGGAGCATACGCCACGCAGTGTCTTGAAGTAATGCAAGAAAACGACGTGGACGAGGCGAAAGAATACAAGAAATAATGGTAACCCACAACAAGCGGTAAGGCGAAACAAGGCCATGGACTTTGGGTTTGTCTTGGTCTGACCTGTAGAATATGGTAAGATAAGAAAGAGGGAGGACCCGATCCATGGACTTGGGACGGAACCTGGTGTGGAGACAGGGACTGGGATGGTACTGGAACGTGGGAGAACAGATATTGGGTCCTTTTGCATCGGATCGTGTGGATCGTGTGGTCGGTGAGCCACGGACGGCCTCTTGCCTTATTTCGCTGTGATCAACAGGGTAATACCTCGTATGCCGCCTCTTACTTGCACTCGTTCTGTTTCATTCCGGTCCTCGGAATGTCGCACCGCATCTACAAGAGACCTTGCAAGATATTATGCGATTAGGGTAAATCATAATAAGCCAGAGAGATCGAGGCCAGGTACACTCATAGGGACTTCTCATTCACCGCACAAAGGCACAAGCACCACGGGGCGGATACCACACACCGTAGTACATACTCTGGCCAGGCCAAGCCCATACCCGTGCTCATGTTACTATCCGACGGGAAAGGACATATGAAGACAATGGGCAGCAAGAGGATTTAAGCCATCTGTTCCCGGGATCGCATCTTCGGGTACGGGCCTGTGAGTTTGTGTAGATGCTATTTGATTGTTTATACATGATTCTCCAAGTCATTTTCCAGCAAACATGTAAAGGCCTTTGTTCCACTGGCTGCAGGTGGCGCACATTGCTTCTCCTTTCGAATATTAACGTACTTCGCAGACCACTAGCATTGTCCTCCTTTGATACTTCAAGAGTAAAATCACAGTACCTTACACCAGCTGCACAAGGCTCACCACGCCGTATCCTGTACGCTGTATGTAAGCATCAGTCAAGACAAGAACCGTCCCGCGGCCGCGGCCCTCGACCCTTATCCGCAAAGGACCAATGCTGTGTGACCCGACAAAGCAACAAAATCCAACCAAAATGCCATGCTGCAAACCCAAGCGAGTTTGTGAGTCCCCGGCCCGTGGCGTTCTCTCGTGCTGAGATGAATAACGTCATTGGCACACAAACGGCTTGATAAGTTGGCACATCCCAGTCCACGACATGCTGTTCTCTTCTACGCCGAGAACCGCTTACACTTCTCCGTCTATTTTTCTCGCATGGGTGCCACAGACACATGAGAGGAGCCGGAGGATTGTGGGTTCGCAGTTGTGGCTGGAAGGAAAGAGTAAGGCCAGAACAGAAAACAAGCTTGTGATTGTGTTGTTATTCTCGATAAATAGGTAATGTAGAGAATCATAATGGGATCATATGACCGAGAAGTTGCGGCAACAAAGTCCTTCGACGAAACACTTTATTATCAAATTATTATTACTACTGTTATGAAAATTGCAATTGTTTTAAAGAAAAAGCCAATACACTGATTTGTGCTCACATTCTCCTCGAGACTTAAAATTTAGATCAAAACCTCTTCCAACAAATTAAAGAAGCAAAAATAAATATAACAAATCTATGTTGAGTTGCTGTGAAGATATCATTGACCACTGTTTCCATCTCTGAAGCTATTTAATAATGTTTTTGTTACTGTTAACAAAATGGAAGCTAATAGCGGGAGCCGCCCCACAGCGCCTGGGAGGCGCTACAGCAGCAAAACGTGCCCCGCACTGTAGTAAATGATTTTTTTTTCCGCCGTCATCATCATCGAAGCTTGACGTCGAAAATTAACGATAGAACGAGGTCAACTGCGACAACCATAAAACCAACTCTAACCTCTCCTTCCCAACGAACGAAGACTGCCGCACACACTCAAAATGGCTCCCAACCAGTACATCATGGCAGCCGACAACAGCCCCGCGCTGCTGCCGTTGCTCCGCGCCAACCCGGAGATGGCCCGCGAACAGGATGAGCATGGCTATTCGTTGATCCACGCGGCGGCCAGCTACAACCACTTGGACCTGCTGCGGACACTGGTCACCGAGCTCAATGTCCCCGTGGACCTGCGCGACGAAGACAACGAGACGGCGCTGTTTGTGGTGGAGACGGTTGAATCGGCGCGGTGTCTGGTGGAAGAGCTGGGCCTGGATCCGTCACTGACGGGCGACGACGGCATCACGGCGGCTGAGAAGATTGCAGGCGAGGCAGAGTTCCCGGCCGTAGCCGAGTACCTGATGGGTCTGCAGTCGGTGTTGGCAGCCGCCAATGACGTGCTGGTGGAGGGTGACCTGCCGCCGCCGCCAGAGGGCATGCGTGTGACATTGGGGACGATACCTGTGGCACCTTCGGCAGCCACAGTGGAGGATGCCGAAGATGGTGGAGAGGGCAGCAGCAGAAACAACAACAACAACAACGGTGGAGAGGGTAGCAGCGACAACAATGCATTGGAAGAGGCTCTGGGCGGCTTGCCTGACCCAGAGCTTCGCCGCCGCATTGAGGAGCTGGCGACTCGTCCGGACTTTCACACCGAGCAGGGACAGGCCGAACTGAAGCAACTTATTCAAGACGCTCTCCTGGGCCAGGACCTGACCGAGGACCGTAACGTGCGCCCGCGCCAGAGCTGAAGAGAGAGCAAAACTTTTGATGAAGTAAAGAAAACCGGGTCTTTCTCCTCACTCATGGCTGTGCACATCCCACAACAGAAATTCGCGCGGGGCGTCGGCTGGACGGAAGAACGTGCACTCGGAGCCGTCACCAGCAAGGCCCATTGACGACGAAAAACCCGACACACTCATGGCGAGCCAGGATGACGACGTGGGTGCAGACGACGATTGCATGGCGATGAGCACATCCAACAGTGTCTGACAGGCCCATGTCGGCGAGAGGAACCCACTCCAGCGCAGGGTAACAATGTCGCCTGAGGGTGGTGCTGCACCATCGTCGCCGCCAGAGGATAAGGGCACCTGATAGCGGCTGAGGTACGGGTCGATGCTGTCGGCCGATTGCACACGAGGGCTGCCGAGACGCACGAGTGAGAGCCATTCGTACAATTCAGTGACGGCCTCTTCCGTCTCCATGCGGTCACTACCATGACCACCGCCGACGAGAAGACTGGGGGGACGTCCAAGTGGTGGCAGGGCGATGTTGGCGTGTCTGGTGACAGTTGGCTCAACCGTGACCCATTTAGGGCTGAACGTGTCGAGAGGATCCGGGTTCGGGGCTGTGTTGTTAGTATACTCGCATATTCAGTTAATATACCGAAAAACTTGTACATACCATCAAACATGCTGCAAAATAACCAGGTGCACGGGGAGTTAAAAACGTTCTTGCATGCATAAATCAGCCGGTCGAAACCGCTCTTGCCGGGCCACATGGCCTTGGGATTAAGATCGAGCTCTACAATCCACCGCGGCCGCAGTCCACGGCCACCCTTGGCACCGTGTGTCTTGCCCACAAGACCGGCGCGCTCGTAGGCGTCGCGCTCGAGGTATAGTGTAAGGCGACCGTCCTTAAGCGTAAAGACATTGTCCTGACCAAGGCGGCCCTCAGACAGCATCAGGATGTTGCCGGCCTTGACGTATTCAGTAAAGAAGGCGCCCTCAAGCACCTGGCCGAGCGTCATGGTAATGCGGGCATAATGTGGCCGGGCCGTAGATGCTGGAGAGCGTTCAGCTAGAGTCCGCTGGATGAGGTCGGCACTCGCTTGAGGCACGACTAGCTCTATCTGGCTGACAAAGTTGAGCGCCTGGATGCTAGACCAGGGCTTCTTGAGCTTCTTTGCTGTGTTCGGCACGCTCAATGCATACGGCTGCGAAGGCAACTGGGTCGGTGGAATGGCCTCGATGGCTGGAGGCTGTGCCGCGTCGATATGGCCCATGACGCCGTGTGAGAAGAAGCATTTGGCCGTCTGAAAGACAGACGGCTCTGGCGAGAACGGCAGCATGGTGAAGTGAAGTTGAGTATCTCGGCGGTAGTGTAGATGTATGTGAAATAGTAGACCGAGTTTTCTTGGTTGTAATTAGGTTGATAATAGACTGTACTAGCTTGGTGAGAATGTCGCGGGAGTAAGCGTGTCGTTGGTTTGGTGTTGGTGTTGCCTAAGAAAGGCTGTGAAAGGCTGCGACAGTGTACTGCGGGATGCGCCTTCCTCGCAATATTTTTTTAGGTTGCCCCACTAAAAAGTTTCAACGTCACTTCTCGTTGACAACCCAACTAGGCGACAACATCACGGAGTATCCCAGAACGGAAGTCACGAGTGGTGCTCATACAATGTATGTTTCTGTCAATTTCATGAATTATACAGAAATAGGATAGAACACCAGCTAACTCCACCAGCGTCCACCATGGAGTACCTCGTGCGCTTCAGTCAGTCTCACGAGTCATTTCGTCTCGCCGAGATCCAAGCGCTGGCCACCCTTGAGAGCGTCGAACTTGAGATTGTTTTTTACATCCCAGAGGTGTGTAGTTTCCCTCCTCACTTCATCAAGCTGCCTTGCCTGTCACATTTTGCTCACATAACCAGTCCCCCTTCTGTGTCATCAAGGTTGCTGATGATGATGCTGCCACCAGGCTCGTCCGCCGTTCCCTGCTGGCCCAGTCTATCCACAGCCTCTGGGGATGGGCCAAGACTCTACCCGAGTTTTATGAGGACATAAGTCGTCGTGCTGCGCCTCTCTTGGTGCCCTACGTCAACTCCTCTTTTAAGCTCGAGTCCGATTCGTTCCAGGGCAAGCGCAGCAACAAGGCTCGCCTCGCGCTCATTGACAGTTTCGGCGCCGTTCTGCCGCTCGAAGGTGACATTGACATGCGCGATCCCGAGCTTGTTCTGACCGTCTTTGAGCACTGGGCGTTTGGCTCTGTGCAAAAGGGTATCCCTGACCCCGAGCACTACTATATAGGCCGCTTTGTCGCCGGTACTGCCCGTGATGCCAGCCTGACCTTTGATCTCAAGAAGCGTCGTTACATTGCCACCACAAGTATGGATGCTGAGCTGTCACTACTAACCGCTAACCTTGCGCTCGCTGCGCCTGGAAAGCTGTTTTACGACCCCTTTGTCGGCACTGGCAGTTTCCCCCTCGCTGCAGCCCACTGGGGTGCTACGGCCTGGGGTAGCGACATCGACGGACGTGCTGTTCGTGGATCAGCGGCAGGTATCAATGGCGCCGGTGGAAGTGGTGGCAGCCGAACGGGCCGTGCCGATGTGCGTGGCAACTTTGAGCAGTACGGGCTGCTGGCAGCCTTCGGCGACGTGTTCACAGCCGACTTGACGCACATCCCGCTGCGGCATGGTGGCGAGCACCGGTGGATCGACGGCATTATTTGTGATCCTCCCTATGGTGTTCGTGAAGGACCACGTGTACTGGGTGTCCGCAACCCAGAAAAGAAGCCGTGGGCCGTCGAGGCAGGAAAGAAGATGTACAAGTAAGTCTCTATATGTGACATTTTAATCGAGTGAGGAACTGTGGCTCACCACTCTCAGGGACCCGACTTTTATTCCACCAAAGCAACCGTACAGCTTCATGGCGCTACTCAACGATTTGATGTGCTTTGCTTCCGACACGCTCGTTGACAATGCTCGCCTAAGCTTTTGGATGCCCACGGCCAACGACCAGGCAATAGAGCTTCCCGTGCCAACACACCCTTGCCTGGAGCTCATCTCTGTCTGCACACAAGTGTTTAACAAATGTAAATCCAACTCATCACAAAAGTGTTGTTTCAAAGTTCTTCCTGCTAACGTTATAGGGTCTCGCCGTTTGATAACGTATCGGAGATTGCCCAACTCCGAGGTCGACGCGGAGGCATTGGCGCTTGCCACAGCAGCTGCTATAAACACACCAAAGCTGAAGGGCCAGACGGCCAACGACCTCAACCCGTTCCGGAAGAGCTACTTTAGCAAGTTTGAAGTTCCTGGGAGCACGGCATCAAGCTCCGGTGCCAGCACACCGGCAAAGTCGGAGCCTTTTGTGGAGACACGGGAGGATCCTCCGGCACCAGCAGCAGCTACCACTGTACCGGCTACTCAGTCAATACCGAGACCAGACTCGAGGCCGGACCCGGCAGTCACGTCGGAGCCGGCCCATGCTCCCGATTAACAGGAGCTTGCCATGTGAGAACATAGAGCGTAAAAATAGAGGTACAAACTTATATCCGGCGTTGGGATGAATTGCTTGTCCATTTTTTTTGTCTGCGATTTATGAAGGGTATTCCAAAAAATAAACACCGAGATGAAAAAGAAAGCCGCGAAATTGTTCCCTTCCTAGCTCTCGCGTACCGTCATATGTAAAAGAACAATGGCGTCGTCAATCTTTTTGCGTGTCCCCATCATAACAGAAAATACTGGACAAAATATAAACATAACAGGCGTTAAAGATCCGGCCTTCTAACATTGTTAACAGATACATGGCCGAGGAGAAAAAAAGAACTACATAAAAGAAGGTCCAGAAAAGAGATGCAGTGGCTGAATCAGAAAACAGTGAAACGGAGTCAACAAGGATGAAAACGAGAATGAAAACAAGAAAACAAACATGCTTCGCTTCTCCGGTTTGCGCCACTCCTATCCTTTTTGTAGGTAATATGGGAATAAGAAAAGACGTAAATGAGACAAAAGAATGTTTGATACGTCGAAACAGACGAGTAAGGAATTGACAAGGCCGAGGAAGATTGGGCAATGCCAGATCGGTTGTCGAAAAGCGTTATTGGTCAACCTGCACGGTATGTGTATGGCAGCTTGCCGGAGGTCGATTCGTCAATTCGACCTGGTGCTTTCCCCTGCATGAGAGGTAGGTTCGTTGGACTGTAGTACAACATAAGCAATTCGCCCGTCATCGGAACTCTACGGCACTCATGCAGCCCTTGTCCTCAACATGATTCAGCTCTAGCTGCTGGAACCTGTAGATATTGTTAGTAATTCAATGTAAAAAACAAGACGCGGTATCCGAGATTAACATACTTTTCGCTCTTGGAGTGAAAGTAGATGCCATGTACCACACCCTCGACCTGGTTGAAGCAGATGTAGTAAAAACCTTCGAAGCTGGCGCCATGGATCGTCCGGACACGATGGTCAGGAACGAGGAAGTGCTCCTTCCACCTCATGAATATGTTTTCTTTCTGCAGGTACTCTTTGATTGTGAAGTTGCCCTTCTTGGCCTGCTTTGCGTACGGCCGGAACGCGGTGAATTTGGCCCAGTGTGACATGTCGATGCGGTCGTTAGCGCCCCATGACTGGTGTTTGGTGTTGAACCCGTACTTCCATCCGATGATTTCGCCCTCAAAGTATGTCGTCAATGTAGGATGGTCTTCTGTGAGGCCTATTGCACGCAAATGTGTTAATTGGGACGGTTAGGTATTATACAAAGAATCGTTTGGGGTTACTCACCTTGTATCCGCAAGTAGCCGCAAAGAAATGATTCTCGCAAGTCTACATGCTTGATCTCCACTTGCACGTCGTAGACCTGCCGTTCCGACTGCTGTGTGCCGACAAAGCGACTGCCGGGTCGGAGAAACTTTGAGGGAGAAGCAGGGATAAGCTAGATGGCAACGTTTGTTAGCATTCCAATCCGTACTGTTGGTCCATCGCGAATAATGACGTGGTGTGCCCCGTGTAAATTGGCTCGTGGTGGGACGTACCCTCGAATATGTCGGATCGTAGCCGGCGTACGAATCGTACTCCGACAACTCAGCTTCCTCTTCGAGATCCGGCTCGACCATCTCACCGTCCATGCTCGATGGTGACAACACATCGGCGGATGCGGCTGGCCTTCTGCTGTCGATATATTGTGCCGCTTCGGCTTGCCTGCGCAAACTGTGGTTCGTGCCGTATGGTTCCCATATTTCCATCTCGGGAATTGAATAGCGGGCCACCTCGCGGCTGTTGATGCGGACGGCACCGGGAAGACTTGAGCGAGGGATCATGTTGCGGAGGCTCTGCGGATCGTTGATGTCACTTCGGTCGTCAGGGCCGTCTCCCGTTGTACCAATAGTCTGTGAGTCCGGCATGTCTTCGTCTGTATCAGACGGCTTGTCGGCTGGATCGGTCGGGTCTTCTTGCTCTTCGGTAGCATTCAGATAAACGGATTCGGTCTCGGGAACAGCTGGTCGGCTGGCACTCGTACTCAGTGGAGGGGCTGGTGACATGGTCGGCGGTGATTGTGCGGGTGATGGTGATGGTGACTGTTCCTGCTCGTCGTCTACGATAGCGACAGTCGGCTGTGAATGACTGCTGCCGCTTCCGCTGGCGACGGCGATATCGGGATGCGCGTGGCTGCCCTCTTCGTACGGTAACTGGGATGTGTGGGCCCAGCCGGATTGCGCGCGAGGCGCCTGGTCATCTGGACATGAGGAGTTGTAGTTGACAGAATCGTTCTCGTCGCGGGAGGAAGGAGTAGGCATGGTTGATGAGTAGGATGGAAGGGTGAATGGAGGGCGAGAGGGATGGGGAGAGAGTGTGTCGATGTAGTCGTGGCAAGCGTGGTTACGAGGCTGCGAAGAAAGGCCAGAGCGAGATCGGGGCGTGGTTAAAGAAATGTGGGTTGCTGTATCGTGTCGTGTCCCAGTACTGCGGACTATTCGTGAGCGTCAACAGTCGTCAATGACGTCCCTTTTAGTGACGCGCTCTTGATGAATAGCAAAATGGCGGTGATCAATGCAAAAGTGAGCGTGCCCGAGGTGCGCAAGTGCCACTGAACAGCCTTGCGGAGAGACTAGAAAAGGAGAACAAAGAAAATGCAAAACCCAGTCGATGGGGACTAAAAAGTCGATACGGTGAATTGAAATCGTTGCACGCTATGTCGTAATCCGTCAACAAACAGATGATGTATCGTTATTTGTCGCGGACGGCTGGAAGGAGAGATGTCAACCGAAGACAGATGCGAGCGAGTGTGGGTGGAAGGATGGACAGTGCACTGGTCGGCGCCGTGTTATCCACTGTGTCACGACAGGGGTCGTTCTGTTTTCCACGTCCTGTGCCCCGGATTGAGATGGTGGTAGAATGTCGAAGAGAACGTCGAATGCTGAGAAGTCGGATCCGACGGCTGGTGTAGTTCGAATGCTTGTTGAATAAGAATGTTGGAGGTGGTCAAGCGATGAAGCGTACGACTATGACGAGGAGCCGCGATACGGCGGGATTATATCGGGCTGCAGCAACAGGTTTTAGGGAGAGTCAGGTTGGATGCTAGGAATAGCGAGGGCGGAGAAAGATCAAGGCGCATCAATACGTCCTAAATGCAAGCAAAATGCAAGATATGAATGCCGTCCTGCTATGTAGTAGGGCGTTCGGGGCAGGAGTGTTGGCAGCGAAAGGCGTGATTGAGAAGAGATAGTGAGAAGAGAGCCGGGACAATTGAACTTGAAGCAGCCGACCTGCGATGGCCGGCCGGTGGTGTGCTGTGAGTCTTGTTGTTCACAAGGAGGCAAAATGGCTTGAAGGGCGGAGAAACGGGGGCGAAAAGGGCGCTAATAGTCACTAGAGCAGACGAAGCCCAAAGAAATCAAGACAGTTGAGGGCCAACAATGCGACAGCGAACTGCAGGCGTGGGCGCGAAGATAGTGTGCTAATGAATATGCCAGTGAGGAGGGTCAAAACAAAACGAATGGAACCGTGATGACGCCAAAAACGGATACAAAAAAGGGGAGAACGATTTCGAGAGAAAGATGCAAGAATCGACCAAAGAACGTGGAAAGTAGAAGGCACAAGACATTCTAGGAAAGGGCCTGGCCAGCCATTTCAGGGAAGGAGCGAAGAAAAGAGGATGACTGAGGTCATTGGACCAGAGACTGGGATAAAAGAGGGGCGATCTTGGCCTGGCAGCTGGCGGTTGTCGGTTGGGATGCCGTTCCAGGGACTTAACGCCCTGATTTGCAGGCCCAGCCAGGGCAAGGAGCGGTCGCGGCGGCGCAGCTGCTAAAGCGGGAACTGACTCTGTTGGCTCTTTTTAGAGGAATTCAGGGTGGCTGTTCAACCCTCTGTTTCTGTGTGGCATTTGGGTTTTCACGTATTTATTTTGTTTGATATATCGAATTGATACAGATTCCGCATTGCGCGTGACGTGGACACATGAGGGCTGCTTGTTGGGCGACAAAACCACGCATAGTATCTTGTGTCTGCAGCCAGCCAATGCTGTCAGTGGCTCCCGGCTAGGCCTCGTCTTTGCTGCCTTGTGGGCATTTTTTAGCGGCTGCTGGGGATGATCGCGCCCGCCCAGCCTGGTCCAGAGTCCAGACTAAAGGACCCTCGGCCACGCGCGCGATGGAGACCAGACGGCCTGGAATTCACCCAAACAAAAGGCATGGCAAAAACGACGAACCAGATCAGTTATCCAAAATTCGTGGTTCCAGATCTACGGCTAGGAGAGGGGCTCACGGCAAGAAAACGTACTGAGGCTGTTAGAGTCGGCCGGCCCAATTCCCATGTTCCAGCTAAAACATATAAAACATATCTAAGAGGGACAGCCTTGCTTCCTCTGACAGCAGATTGTATAAAACTGGCGTCGAGATGTTTTGATTTAGTTGGCTCACGCTGACCAGCCCAAAATCCTGTCCACGTGTGCATGCATAACGACGTCAAGGCAGGAGAGAACCCACAGCCTCCTAGCCTATCAGCCCGTGTTAATATAAAATGCCAATATGTGATCTGTGTCGTCTCTCGTTTGGTGTGCAGGCGGCGCTGCTGCCGATATTGCTCACATACAAAGAAGCATACGAGGGAGGACAAGAGAGGCGTTGAGCTACGCCACACTGTTTCTTTCTGCTGCCTTCACGGCGACCGGGTTTGACTTTGCCGTCCAACTCCGGCACCCAGCGAACCAGTATTGCGTCACCCCCTTTGGATGCGCTGAATGTCTCGAATTCGTTTATATTTCATATATCCTTCTACCTCGCTTGCATCGCGTGCCACTGGATGGGTCGTCTTGTGCCCTCCTGTATATCTTGTCGGATATTGCCGCAAAGATGGCGCCTGGACGCAGGGCGCGCAAGAATGGATGTTGTGGATGTTGAGGCTGGCGCCTATTGCAGTCACGGCCGTGTTTTCGAATGCGCCGCATATCCCGTTAAATGAATTTTTGTAGGCCCCTATCGCTCCAAAACTAATGGAAGGGGATGCTGCAACTTGCGCCGTGCTCCGTCGTTCGGGTATCGAATCATGTCTGTTTGAATGGGCGTCTTCGTGCCCTCATTTTTGCCGTCTATCCCCAATGATGTTCGCCGTTTAGATCGGCTTGATCTTGAAGTGCAGAGAGATCAAGCTGAAGACCAGTGCCTTCAGGTCCTGCACTAGGTAGTAGAAGACGCGGAGGCCCTCGGGGTCTGACGATTCCGTCACGTCGACCAGTGACCCTATCTTGGCCGTTTCGAACGAGATGTGTTCGCTGCCGATGCGCAGCTCAAGCTCCTGGCGACCGTCCTTGTTCTTCTGGGGCCATTTTGCGTCGTCTTCTCTGTTTGCGACATAATTGATTAGATCTTGGACTTGAAGGACATGGCTTGTGTGTAGATTGGGTACAGGGTGGACCTACTTCATAATCTCACTGAGCTTGACAATCCGCTTGATCTCCTCAATCACAACCGAGCTGACATACACTGTTGTAAACTGTTAGTGCTGTGCAGCCACAAGAAAGAGCATGGTGTCCAACGTACTCTCTTTCCGGATGAGGCTGTCGTTGCGGTAGTTGGAATTGTTGGCATAACGTGCAATGGCACTCCGTCCATCGCCCACGACACGGAAGTCGAACTCTGGAGTACGGTTAGTCAATGGCCTGCGGGTCGCCATGCGCAAATCTGGTTGCAAACGTACCAAGGAACTCGTGGCCAAAGCGACCCGAGTGGCCGGAGCTGTAAAGAAGTCGTTAGTCGGGTTCGAAGAAGTATGAGGAAGTACCAACATATCGACATACTAGTACCGCAGGTAGAACTGCTCGTTTGCGGACGTCATCGTGGCTGCTGGTGTACGATGAGGGTAGGTAGCGACAATAGCAAGCCCAAAGCGTGAAGCTTTTCGCGACGTCGACAAGCACAGTGCAGTTTGGCGATTCCTTAGCCTGCCCACTATCTCTCTCCAACGTGCGAGTCGAGGGGTGAGTTCGCGTTGTACCCACAATTCACGTGATATTTCTGGACTCCGACTGGTTTCTGCCACCTGGCCCGCAGCTCACCGCCCTAGCTTGTGAGCCCCCACAACAAGCACAAGCCAGCAAAGGGGGGTCATGGAAAGGGCCACAATTGGCAAGGGTCAATTTGGCACGCTGTTCTTTGGGAAATAGGGAGAGGACACGACCAGCCAGCAACGAACCTCTCAACATCACACAACTCGCAACGTCACCCCGTTCGCACCTGTCTTCCATCATCTACGGCCGCACCTTTGGTTCGCGACACCACTCCAAGCTGCGGCATTCTTCTGACAATTATTCCTAGAAAAAGCGCGTGTGTGTGCGAGCACCGTTTCCCCCCACCCCTTTTCGATCCGCCACATTGCCAAAATCGACTGAAAGCGACCTTCCATCGGGTTTGGCTGTCCACCGTCTTTTTGGCCTTCTCCAACCCTCCTTCACCACCAATTCCGACAGCAATTCGACATATCATCGCGATACTATCGGGGCCACCGACCAACCGCCATCATGTCTACGTTCCTCGATGGGGCGTACAGCCTCATTCACCAGGACAATGCGGCCGACGTCCCGACTCTCAACGACCTCAAGAATCAGCTCGAGAAGGGCACTGACGAGTCGAAGATGGACACGATGCGCCGCATCCTGGTCATCATGCTCAATGGTGACCCGCTACCCGGCATCTTGATGCATATCATCCGTTTCGTCATGCCGTCCAAGTCGAAGCCGTTGAAGAAGCTCCTCTACTTCTACTACGAGATCTGCCCTAAGCTCGACGCCGCCGGCAAGCTCAAGCAGGAGATGATCCTCGTCTGCAACGGCATTCGCAACGATCTGCAGCACCCCAACGAGTACATTCGCGGCAACACCCTGCGTTTCCTGTGCAAGCTCCGCGAGGCCGAGCTCATCGAGCCCCTCCTTTCCTCGGCGCGGTCCTGCCTCGAGCACCGCCACGCCTATGTGCGCAAGAACGCCGTCTTTGCTATTGCCTCTATCTTCCAGCACTCGCCAGCTCTGATCCCCGACGCGGCTGAGCTCCTGGCCACCTTCATCGAGACCGAGACCGACCCCACCTGCAAGCGCAACGGCTTTGCTTCGCTGGCCAGCATCAGCCACGATGCCGCCCTGACATACCTCACAAGCGTCTTCGACAGCGTGCCGAACGCAGAGGAGCTCCTGCAGCTCGCAGAGATTGAGTTCATCCGCAAGGATGCCGTCCAGAATGCCCACAACAAGGTATGTGACCCTCTAAAACGGTGGATAGATTTGACGAAAGGGAAAGTGGAAATATCAGACGCAATCTCATGCTAACACCATCATAGGCCCGGTATCTGAGACTTATTTTCGACCTGCTCGAAGCCAACACCTCCACTGTGGTGTACGAAGCGGCATCTTCCCTTACCGCACTCACTAGCAACCCCGTCGCCGTCAAGGCTGCTGCCGGCAAGTTCATCGAGCTGAGCATCAAGGAGGCCGACAACAACGTCAAGCTTATTGTCCTTGACCGCGTTGACCAGCTGCGGAAAAAGAACCCTGGCGTCCTAGACGACCTCGTTATGGAGGTTCTCCGTGTTCTGCCCAGCCCTGATATCGATGTCCGGCGGAAGGCCCTCGAGATTGGCCTGGAGATGGTCTCGAGCAAGAACGTTGAGGAAGTCGTGCTGCTCCTGAAGAAAGAGCTGTCCAAGACTGTCGACCAGGACTACGAGAAGAAGGCCGAGTACCGTCAGCTGCTCATCCACAGCATCCACCAGTGCGCCATCAAGTTCTCCGAGGTGGCTGCCAGCGTGGTCGACTTGCTCATGGACTTTGTTGCCGACTTCAACAACGCTTCCGCCGTCGACGTCATCAACTTTGTCAAGGAGGTTGTTGAGAAGTTCCCCAAGCTGCGCGCTACCATTGTGCAGAAGCTCTTCGAGACGCTCAAGGAGGTTCGCGCTGGTAAGGTCTACCGCGGTATCCTTTGGATTATTGGCGAGTACTCGGTGGATGAGAGCGATATCCGCGAGGCGTGGAAGCGGATCCGTGCCAGCCTCGGCGAGATCCCCATCCTGGCATCAGAACAGAGACTCCTGGACCAGGGCGAACCCGAGGAGGAAACTAAGGACGTCAACGGCAACGGCAAGCCTGCCGCCCCGACTGGCTCCAGACGTGTGCTGGCTGATGGCACCTACGCTACCGAGACCGCGTTTACTAGCCAGACCTCGGCTGCTGTGGCTCGCCTAGAGGCCGTCAAGGCCGCCCAGAAGCCGCCATTGCGCCAGCTGATCCTGGACGGCGACTACTACTTGGCCACTGTCCTGTCCGCGACCCTGACCAAGCTAGTTATGCGCCACTCGGAGATTTCGTCCGACAAAGCCCGCACCAACGCTCTGCGCGCTGAAGCGATGCTGATAATGATCTCCATCGTCCGCGTTGGTCAGTCGCAGTTCGTCAAGGCACCAATCGACGAGGATTCTGTGGACCGCATCATGACGTCGGTTCGCAGCCTCGCCGAGTTCAGCGAGCACAAGGAGCTTGAGACTGTGTTCCTCGATGACACCCGAAAGGCGTTCCGCAACATGGTGGTCGCTGAGGAGAAGAAGCGTGCCGCAAAGCTGGCTGACGAGAAGGCCAAGACGGCCATCCAGGTTGACGACGTTGTGTCGATCCGCCAGCTCAGTAAGAAGAACACGTTGGACAACACAGATCTGGTCGAGGCTGACCTGGACCGCGCTACTGGCGGCGATGCTAGCGGCGCCGAGGACCTATCGAGCAAGCTGTCACGCGTTGTGCAGCTGACAGGTTTCTCTGACCCTGTGTACGTCGAGGCGTACGTCAAGGTGCACCAGTTTGATATTGTGTTGGACGTGCTGCTGGTGAACCAGACGACGGAGACGCTGCAAAACCTGTCTGTAGAGTTTGCGACGCTGGGCGACCTCAAGGTTGTTGAGCGGCCAACGACACAGAACCTAGCGCCGCACGACTTCCACAATGTGCAGTGCACGATCAAGGTATCGAGCACAGACACGGGCGTGATCTTTGGCAACGTCGTGTACGACGGCGCACACTCGACCGATACCAACGTCGTGATTCTTAACGATCTTCACGTTGATATTATGGACTACATTGTGCCCGCTACGTGCACGGAGACCCAGTTCCGCTCGATGTGGACCGAGTTCGAGTGGGAGAACAAGGTCAACATCAACAGCAAGGCGCCGACGCTGCGGGCGTTCCTGGAGGGCCTTATGAAGGCGACCAACATGAACTGCCTGACGCCCGAGGCCGCCATGAAGGGCGACTGCCAGTTCCTCAGTGCCAATCTGTACGCGCGCAGCGTGTTTGGTATGTGCCCCTTTCTTTTGATTTCATATTCTATCTGTTCCATTGACCCTTTACTAACCATATTGCAGGCGAGGACGCTCTGGCCAACTTGAGCATCGAAAAAGAGGGCGAGGATGGCCCGATTACAGGCTTTGTGCGGATACGCAGCAGATCGCAGGGTCTGGCTCTGAGCCTGGGCTCTCTCAAAGGTCTGAGCAAGATTGGCGTTGCGGCTTAAAATAAATCGGGCTCTGCCGTATCTTTTTTTTTGCTGTCCTCTTTTCTAATTATTAAATTTGATGTCGTTTGTTCACGGCTTTGCTGCTGCCTTTCTTTTCTTGCTGCAGCTGCTGTTTGATGGTGATGGTGTCTAGTCCTTTTTTGTTATTGCTTTTTTTGCCAACTTGTTTTTAGCTCCCCCTTTTTTATATTTATGATCTCTCTCTCTCCACATCTCTCTCCTCGTTTTTTCTTTCCTCTCTCTTTCTATTTATCATACGTTGTCTGAGGGCACACAAAAAGTCGACGATGTTTACAGGACGGGATGCAGGAGAAGAGTAACGGGCTTCACCAAAAATAGTTAAAATTATCTGGGTAGAAGGGAAAAAATAAAAAGTTAACAAAAATCAAAATGTACAATATAACAATAAAAGTATGTGGTAAAATATTCTGTGATGGTTATATTCGATTATAGCCTTGAGAGGGCCGTTGATGGTACTAATGCTGGGTAATTCCAAAATGAGGTGTTGCAGTAGCCACCTCGAGACAAGATGACGACGATTAGATGTGACCAAATTCAGTGGTATATAGTGAAAAACAGTATGACCGCTCCAACTTGCGGTGCTCGGGACATTACGAACCCCTGTTTATGAGCAACATGACACAACTTGGGGGATATGAACAAAATATACAGACATCAAAATGAAAAATAAAGCAAGGGGGTATTGTGGTAGCGAAAAAAAAATGCAAATGAAATGAAATGACAGACATGTGGAGAGATCGTGAAGTGGAAAGGGAGCAAAACCAGAAGAGAGTTGACCAAAGAAGACTTCCACTAGTTTCTACGTCGCACCAAAGACGAGGGCATTGACAACATGGCCCTCCTTCCAGCCCTGAGCCTCAAGTGAGGCGCTGTCTTTGAGGATCTTGCCCAGGTAGGCAATGCGGATGCGGGTAGTATGGGGTAGTTTGGCCTGCTCAGAGATGCGGTGTGCGAGGCTAAGGACCGTCTCATCGCGGCGGAGCAGGACAATGACGTCGCGAGAGGTGGCGCTGAGACGAGCGCGGACATGGAGCTGGTTGGCAGCAGCAACGACAGCTTTGCCCTTTTCCTCGCGACGGCGGCGACGGTGTGGGTTTCTTGACGAAGCAGTCAGGCGGTGCCGTGCCTCGTCACCACACGTATCTTCATCGTCGTCGTCTCCTGCCTCGTCGCCCTCCTCGTCAAAATCGGACTCGTCTGAGAGGTTCGCCTCACTACCGAGATCGTCGAGAGCGGCACCCTTCGTCTCGTCGAGGTCCGAGTTGTTATGGTCTGGATCGGTGGCAAGGTTGGTCGGGTCGGACACGATCCAGGAGGGCAGGGCGTAATAGTTGCCAAAGGCATCGTAGGCGCCCTGGGCCATATCGCCAGTAGGCAATGTAATGTCGGCGGCGTCGAGGATGGTCTGAGCTGTAGCACGAGCTTCAGCTGCTTCTGCAGAGATGGCGCTGCTAGTTGTGGGCGAGGTGGGCGAGGTGGGTGAAGCAGGAGAGGCTGGTGTTGCAGCCGCGGCTGTCGAGGTGGATGTGGCGGTTGCTTGTGCGTCGGTCCCCGCTGTAGCTTTGGTATCGCCCCTTGCCGCATCGACAAGGTCAGCCTCCCATAAGATTTCAAGGGCAGTTCTCAAGGTCTGCCAGATCTCGGAACGACCGGTGACACGGGTATCAAAGAAATCGGTGCGCTCGCGATCGATGGCGCTGCGGGTCCAAACGCGGTTGCGCGAGGTCCAGCGGCGACGCTTTATTGGCTTGTTGATGTGTTTGGAGAGCTCTTGTGCGGGTGGCTGGTGTTGTGTCGAGGAGGACGAGGTGCCAGAAGCACCGGCAGCCGTGGCTCGTAGTCGTTGACTGCCGACGGTTGGGGGTGTCGAGGAGGAAGAGGAGAAGCCGCCGGCATCGGTGCTGTCACCGCCGCTTCGTGCACCGGCACCGGCAGCAGCGACGTTTCTTGCCAAAAAGGCAGCGGCGGTAGACGGGGCCAAACCGGCAGCAGCTGGCGTATTGTTGATCGCTCGAGCAGAGCCGGAGGGTGCGCCGCCGGGATAGGGTGAGTTAGGCCCCTCAGGGCGGGAGAAGCAGCAGCCCTGGACATATGTTAGTAAGCTGCAAGGGAAGCAAATTTACAATGTAAAGAGAGCTCACCATGTTGACTGATGTCCGATACTTGCTGTGCCTAATGATCGCACAAGAACATCGTCATACAAAGGGGTCGAGGCTGAAAGAATCAACAGGGGAGATGGAGGAGGAGGAGTGGTGGAGACAACCGGTCTGGGACCGGGCTGAAAGAAGGTACAATAAGGAAGAAGGGCTGAGGAAACGCGGAGAGTCACTGGCTCAGGCAGGCTTGTCGCGAGACGCTCAGGTAGGGGACGCAAGGGGGAGGCTGAAGAGAGCAGAAGGGTTTAGAAGCGAAGAGATGACAAAAACGACGAAAAGTGACGAGGAAAATAGACCAAGACAAGCGGTAACGACAAGAGCCAGTTTGGACAACAGAGACGGAAGGCGCAGCCTCGTAGACCCCAAAGACCCCTATCAGAGGCCAAGAGACTTGTGGCAGAACAGAATCAACAAGAGGGACAGAAGTGGTCCCCAAGTGCGCCCGTCCGAGACATATCATTGCTCGATCTCCTAGGTAGTTGAAAAGGAGAAAGAGCAGCTGATAGATGAGGAGAGAGGGGAGGTGGTGAAGAAAAAGAGGAGAAGCGGTGGTGGTGGTGGTCAAAGAGGTCAAATGGGTGCAAATGGGGGGATGCAATAGTGTGCGCTGAACGAGGCTTGGAACTGGACGGACTGGCGTTAGGACCAAAGTGGAGTGGTTATTCCTCGAACGGGCCAAACGTCACCACGTGGTCCGAGCTTTTTATTGGGGGAGAAGGGGGTGGGTCGCACTAGCGTGTTGTAAAAACAGCTGCAATTGTGCTGCAGTTGTCTGCAAGACGGTTGAAGGGGACGCTGTAACGTGCGCTATACGACGGAATGTTCGACTACTGTTGTGCACTGGTGTCGCTGTAAAGACCAGTGGTTTTGAAGGTCTCTTCGATCTTATGAGCAGTTTCGCCTGGCCGAGCTGCATTTCCCCTCACCTTTCGTGATTTGGAAGCACGCCCAACGCTGGCCGAGAGCATCCACCAGGGCGCGTGTGCTTCTAGACTACGATCTCGTGTTCGTTTCCATTTCTCCTTTTCATTCTTTAACATTCACCCTGCTGTGTGCCTGTCAGACTGTACTTCTTTGCTTGGCTTAAGCCGTCATGATTCGTAGCTAATGGCAGATATATATCGTACATGCTGTCCAGATCGCCTTCCGTTTGTCTTATTATATCTTTCGCTGAGCTTCTTTTTACCACAGGAACTTGCGGCAGTTGGCACTCTTGCACAGACACGGTGTCATACCTGCAACGTGGTGGCGTGCGTCCGACGCCAGATCCACCGTACCGTCGACATAGTCAAATGTCAGTTCGTCTCCAGCGGAAATGTCGCGCACGGCGAAAAAGGCCAAGTCGTGTATATGTTTGTCAGCATGGTCGCCGACGCGTGCAAAGATTCGCAGATTCGGGCTGCACGAGTGGTTGATGAAGCGCGTGGGGCCTGCGCGGAACTCGCCGTCGCACTCGAGCGGAGGACCGGCCAGACGGCTGTCAAGCGAGTTGGTGTCGGAGAACTTGTCAAGGGCAAACAGATAGACGTCCTTGCGGCGCGCCATAGTAGAGAGGGAGCGGCGGCGTCGGGCCTCGCGTGCCGTCAGAATTTCGCCGAGGTAACGGTCGACGAACTGTCCCTTTTGAAGATCAACAAGTGTGCGCACGCCCCAGCCACGGTCCTCGGTCCGGAAGATTTGTAGAGGAATTTGGCGGCCGCGCTCGACGACACGGTTGACGCAAGCCGTGTCGTCGACGTCACCATCTGCTGCCACCACGCCACCCTCGGTACTCTCTGCACACGCGCAGCCTTCGTGGCACTCGTAGATGGGCTCGCGGCTGTCGAGATACCGGCTACGTAGTAGACCGGCTTTGTCGCCTTGACTGTGGTAAGCAAACTTGGCGCGCTTTTGCCCAGCTGCTCTCGCCGCAGACAACCGGCCACCCCTGTTTCCGTTCCTCGATGTTTCCATCTCACTGTCGCTATCGTCGCTGTTCGGCTCTTGGTCCTCTTCGTCCCAGAGCATGTCCGACAGGCACTCGCAGCCATCGTAGCGGCATGCCCGCGCGTCTGCACAGCCGCAACCACTGCGAAAGTTTGCGTCGGCCGCACGCACGCCTTGTGTCAAAATAGACTGCGTGATGAACTTGAAATTTTTAGGCAGCGTGGCGCCGTCGCCCGTCTTGTTCACGATAGTGACGGGGTATTGCTGGTGTGTAGGAAACGCCCGCAGCTGGCACCAATGGCAGCCGTCCACGACATGTTGTGGCGGGGGTCCCTGACGAGTCAGACCATGCTTATTCCCCATACATAGAAGCTTGTCTCTCTGTGATGGTGACCTACTGTTTTCCAGTTATGGTTAAAAAAGTGCTCCCGGTATGAATCGCGGTCGCCCATCTTGAAGTGCTTCACGTGATCGCGCGTCGTGACACGATGAGGAGGCGCGTCTACCTAGGTAGAAGAGGCAGCAAAAACCTCTTATAAGACGTGGTGATGAGTATATGCAGCTTTGTGCCGTGGAGGTCGACGCGGGTGCGATGGGGTGTGCATGAAGTGTGAGTGAGAATCTTCTTGAAGGCTCAAGGCGCAGAGTGAAGCTGTTGTGGGTTCAGGGACTAAAGTGGGGCAATGTTAAGCAGCAACCCAGCCATGAACACAGCAAACGGAAGTGGCGATGTCGCCTTCAGACAACAATGAGCCTCGTCTCATCCAAGGGGCAATAATTCAGGAAATCAGTATTTCGACTTAATGTAAAAGATATAAAATGATAGAGCTAAATATTTACTACATTACTTTTTTGCTTTACTACTTGTTTGTTTATCTTTTTTTTGTCGATTTCGTTTTATTCATGAAAAATAAGTTAATGTGCATACTGGCAAAAGAAACCAAATCATAACAAAAACCATATTGGCGAAATTCAAAAGTGTGAACGAATCATAAAATTGCCTCCAAAATTCATTTTATCAGAATTGTAGCCTTGTGTGGACACAAATATAACAGATGTTGTCATCAAGGCGAATACCGCCGAAAGCCCATCAGCGTGCTCCGATAAAGAGGCGACGGAGGTGGCCGGTGTTGTGGGTCGGACTCTTTGATAAAGTTATCTGCGGGGAAGCCGCGACCAGTGTAAGTGGCCGCATTGGGCCGTGAGATTGTTTATCTTGACAGATTTCAGCAGTTCTATCTCAACCATTTTATTTGATCTTTAGAACTTGATTCTATCATCACCGGTCGTGCATCTATTTTCGTCTTCACACCAAGATGCCCCCGTCAGCTGTGGAAACGGACGTTACCGTCCCCAAGACCCAGTCCGAGGGCGACACCTCCGCAGCCGACATTGCCGGCGACCCGACACTTGCTCATGTCAACGAAGAATATGGCCGTCCGCCTGTCTTTACAGACCCTTACAAGTACCGCGCTTGGCTGAAGCACCGCCTCGCACTTGCATTCCGCATCTTTGCCAAGCATGGCTTCATGGAGGGCATCGCCGGCCACATTACCGTGCGCGACCCCGTCTACCCTTCGAGCTTTTGGGTCAATCCCTTTGGCACACACTTTGCCCTAATCACTGACGACGACCTGTTGCGCGTTAGCCATGACGGCCAAGTGCTTGAGGGTGGTGCCAACAAGATGCTCAACTACGCCGCGTTTGCTATCCATTCGGAGATCCACAAGGCCCGACCGGATGTCTTATGTGCGGCGCACTCGCACTCGCTTTACGGACGGGCGATGTGCTCAACAGGCCGCACACTCGACATGCTGACACAAGACTTTTGCATCTTTTACGAAGACCACGTGGCATACCCCAACTTTGCAGGTGTTGTGCTGGCGACGGACGAGGGCCGGCGCATCGCATCGGCCTTGGGCGGACGCAAAGCGGCGTTCCTTGGTAATCACGGCATTCTGACAGCTGGTGCCTCCATCGAGGCTGCAGTGAACTGGTTTGTACTTTTGGAGAAGTGCAGTCAAGTCCAGCTGATTGCAGAGGCAGCTGTCGGCGGCCGACGGTTCGAGTTGACAAAAGTTGGCCCCGCCGAGGCACTTAACTCATGGAAGGCCATTGGCACTCCAGACGCTGGTTATTTTGGCGGATTGCCGCTTTTCCAAATGGCAGAAAAGGAGTTTGGCGAGAGCACATTCTTGGGACGTGGAGTGTAGGCTTTGTTAGCTTGTCCCCATATGGCACAGAAAGCTTGGAGTAGCTGAAAGGAGAATTTGCAACTGCCGTTCCACAAACGCCTCCGTTAATTATGCATACAGAGCTCATGTTTTGAGTTGTGCTCAGAGCGGCACAAGAAGGGAATGTGAAGATGTACGCACGTTGGAGAGTTAAAGAAATAAAATAAAGAATAAGCACTCAGTACGCGCGCTATGATGAACATGATGCACATCGGGAAGATCCTCCCTGGTCGATCCATCTGGGGGACGAGAGGTTGACCCGCGGTTCCAGTAACCTTATCCAAGCCAAACTGTGAGCTGCAAAGGACAGATGGCAGAGGTCTCAAACACATCATATGCTCTGTCATACATCACAAACACAAGAAGAAACCTGAGAAGGACATGGCAAGCACCTGGTACGACAAGCCCTGGCACATCAAGAGCTGGCATAGCAAGCCAGGACCTGGTTGGGGCTGTGCTCGCGGCATGTTCACGGCAAGAAGCACGGGCTCATCGGTACCAAGGCGGCATGTGTGCTGAGTGCATGTCTGTTGGTACGAAGGAAACGGGTGAACAGGAAGAAGGAAGTACGGCACCAATGTATCAAGATGTCCTACTCATGTATTCTCTTTTGCGTCGAGCAATTGTGCACAGACGCAAGAGGCTTGTCGAGGATTTAAAGAGGAATCGACGAGGAAGAGAATACGACACGATTAACCAAGGCGCGTTGGTGTTGTTTGGGATCGCCACAAGTGGTCTAGACTGGCTGTCGGTTGTCCCTTTTCTCCTGTTTCCTCGTTCAGGTGTCTTCGTGAAGTTTATTTCCGCATAAAATATTTACCCGCCTGTTTCCTGTCGTTGTGATGGTGTGTTGCTCTTTTGTTGTATATTTTTCTTGCTCGCCTGTCTCTTTTTTTCTTTAAGTGCACACATTGTGCGTCGTAGTTCGTGAAAATTGTGGATAAGGTAGGATCGAGGGAGGGGTGGTGAGGATCTAAGGGGAGGATCCGAAACTGAAACGGGTTCCGCCTTAGACGAGCGACAAAGACCACGGTGCGGTGTGCAGTGTGTGCATTTGGAAAGAAGATGTTACCTGACAGGAAAGACAAGGTTGCCAGAATAACAAAAAGAAGAAGAAGAGAAAGAAGGAATGAACGAAAAAGAAAATAAGAACAGAATCGACGTAACCGACAGCTCCTCACCCCTTTCATGTTGGCAAGCGCCCCCGTATCGCCCAGTCTGGCCCCTCCACAAAATACAGAACATCGTCTGTTTCATCGACAGCCAGAGACAATTTGGAAAATCAACGATGTGTGATGTGGATGGCCCTGATTTATCTCTCTCCCAGCGATCTTCCTGGCTTTTTGTGTTCACTTTGGTGCATCTATCGTGTCGCTTCAACGGGTTGGTGGATTGCCCCTTCCTATTGCGCACAGTATGATGTGTAGCGCTAGTATTTTCCAAAGAAGAAAGAGCCCACTTACAAGTCGGACTCCATCAAATCGACGATGATGTATGGCGGACGACACATCCCAACTCCGTCCAGAGTTAATGCTGTCAGGTGTAAATGCACAGTCTCATTCGTTCTTAGCCTTTTATTTTCTCCGTTGTGCTCTGGCCTGCTGTTCACCGTTCCCGGTTCTCTTGAGCCACGAGGCGCACTCTCCTCCTTCCCTATGCTCTTTCCTTCCTCTGCCTCTCTGCTCCTCTGTTCCTCTGTTCCTTCCGCGCTGAAAAAGCCTCTCCCGGCTGCCGGCTCCTGCCCTGCCAAGACAAAGCACAGCCAAGACGTCGCTCGTGTAGCATATGAGGCTCTTCTTCTTCGCAGCCACTGCACTCTACCGTATTGTGTTCCTTTTTGTGCCTCGCCTCTGCTCCTCCTCCCCACTGACCACCCCACCACGTCCTTGCTTCCAGTGGAGACACAAGCATGCCTTCCCTTGTCTCGGATTCAGGGTCGTATCTTTCTTCCTTCTGTTCACCTTCGCATGTGGCTTTTCCCTTCCAGTCTCTTGATCTTGGCCGGCGCTCTGTCCGTTTCTGTTCATCCCCGTCACATCTGCACATCCTCTGTGCTGATTTCCGGGTCTGTGCCTGAATCTGACTGCATGTATCTGCCTCTCACTGCCCACCCGACTGCCCACTCGATGCCCACCCACTTCCAACGTCTAATCTACAAGTGGTCGTCCGTGGTTTGGTATGTCTGCCTCTCTGTTTTTGGATGGCATGCTCAACGGCCATTCAGAAGGGATGCAGGCCTGGCCTTGTCTACTGGGCCCGTTCTTCTGGCCTGGTCGTCTCTCTGACCCAGCCTGGTCCCGGTCTGCCACAGACACACACCTCGAAGCTAGCTTGGGTGGTTCTCTGACACGATCCTAGACAGGGGAGGGGAACTTTATTCCCCTCTCTCCTCACTCGTGCCTCTCTCTCTCGATTCCTCAGACCCCTCGTGGTGTACTCCGTACTTGGTCCACGATATTTCCAGTCGCCTGTCGTATTTTGAGATACTCATATGGGTCTGCTGAAATCCACTCTCTTTTTTGATATTCTCCTCTTCTCTCTTTTTTTTCTTTTCTTCTTTTGTTTTCTTTCTCCGAATACGTTATCAAAACCAACACACCAGATCAAAACAATACCATCATGCCCATGGCGTGCATCGACGCCGCACCGTCGTCCCCTCTTCCGCCCTCACCATGACAACTGCCTTGCATGGCGGCACCGCACCGCTGGCGGCGCTGACCACCGTCTTCACACCACCGTGCCCGACATCATGGCTCGTCACAACAACCAAGCTGCCATCTCAGTTTCCCTCATTCCCCGCCGCCGATGTTGCAGCAACAACATGCGATCCGCCCGGGTGGGCAGGTAATCTGGCCGGTGAGGGCTTTCAGTATTATTCACCGGCTATTTGTCCAGATGGGTTCCAAGTCGGTGCTGGGTGCATATTGACCGGCACACCACGCACGACTGAGGGCTTTCCCGCCGTGGTTGCGGGCGAGACGGTGGCATGGTGCGTGCCGAGTGGGCAGTCTTGTACATCGGACACGACCGACTTTCGGGGAGGTATTTGGGGCGTTTCACAGACGGCAACAGGTGCCGGTGCCACAGTCACAGTTGGACCGGCCATTCAGATTCGATTCCGTGATGTCGACCTCTCTATCTTGGCGACACATCCGTTGACACCAGGATTGACACTGGCTGGAGTCACACCTACGACTTCGTCTACACCAACCCCTTCACCTACACCACCACCCGCAAAGCTGACACCTAATGTCGCTTCGACTTCGTCACAGACTACACAGACCTCACAAGAATCATCGCCATCTTCATCAACGCCGTCACCATCACCTTCACTTACATCATCAACTGACAGCACCGCTGCTGGATTTGTCACCGTCAAAGGCAAACCTACGACGGCTTCACCATCATCCTCACCCGAACCTGTCACTAGCACTGTCCAAGTTGTCTCGCACGGATCGACGTTCATGTCGACCGTGGTGACTTCTCCCACTTCTGCGCCTGCTGGAGGTGGTAGTGGCGACGCTTCGACTGGCGGAGC
Organism: Ophiostoma sp. CBS 140.51; assembly: GCA_029298735.1. Lineage (NCBI taxonomy): Eukaryota > Fungi > Ascomycota > Sordariomycetes > Ophiostomatales > Ophiostomataceae > Ophiostoma > Ophiostoma sp. CBS 140.51. Next base: position 48,590 of record JANSLP010000151.1, read on the forward strand.
CGCGAGCAACAGCACGAGCAACGCGGCAACAAGAAGCTCTCCCACACCTGCTTTTACCGCCACCATTATCATGGCGGTCATACTGAGTGTCGCAGCAGCAGCCATTATTGCATACTTCCTGCTGTCACGGCGGCGTTTCCGTCGGCAACAGCAGCAGAAGAAACAGCAAGACGGTATCCTGCCAAAGACAGAGCCCCCTGTTTATGACGGTAGCTCATCTATCGGCTGGTCGTCTGTCGGCGTTGGCGCCTGGGTCCATAGTAAGCGTCCTCGATGGCGCATATTATGGCGCAGAACACGAGCGTGGTGGAGCAACTTGCGGTTTCTGCCATGGCAAAAGCGTAGTTCGCTCACGGGTGACAACCGGAGTTGGGGCCGGCGACGACCATCTTTGCCAGATCAACAGAATCAAAACGTGGCGGATGTCGAAGCTAGCAGGGCCATAACACCTTTGGCCGAGCTGCCCACATCGGAGCGTGTCCTAGCAGATTACGCTGAGCTGGAAGGCTCACCTGTTCCTGGGAGACAGGAAGGGGACAACCAGGGGCCATACGACGACGACGATGCCGACTCGTATATGAGCATCCAAAAATTCAAGGGCATCCCTGCGCAGCGCATGAGCGCCAACAGCACCACCCGGGCCAACCGTCTGAGCTGGATGTCCCGTTTGTCGCGCTACATGCGCGGACGGCCATCAACAGCGGGAGGGGATGGGCGCGAAACGCCTGCGAGCATGGGTGCAAGCGTCTACGACGACGCTGCCACAGTAGCTGACCGTAGTGTGCTCAGCCGTGCATCAACACGCTCGTCCCGGTGGACACGTGCCGGTGATGCGGATGACTGTCCATTTGGAACCATGGACAGTGGAGAGTTCCACGAGAGTAGCTGGGAAGCCTTCTCGCGATCACGCGAAGGACTTGGCCGGCTTCTGTTGGTGAAGAAGAACGCCCGAAGCCCCAGCCCCATGCCATCCTTTGGTGTCCGCCGTGGCCACCAGCGCGGACTGAGTGTGCCAACAAACGGTACCGCCAAGGGCCTTCCCCGGCTTCCCTCGCCAGCAATCACAGTGCGCAGCGACCGCACTGGGACACCTGGCCCGGGCCGGTTGAGTGCAAACGGTGGTAACTCGAACCGTTTCTCGCGGTTGAGCAGTGGCACCTTTGGACGTATGGATAGTTTTATCAGCCGCGATGGAAGTCATATTGGTGACATGCCAAGCGCAAATGGAGGAGGAGGAGGAGGAGGAGGAGGAGGACAAAATACGGAAGCGAGCCCATAGATGGGACGTTGATGATCTTTAGAGTTACGAGAGAGATATATTTTGCAATACCCACATACCCCTGAATGAGAAACGGCTCAAGGATGCCCCATAGCAAATACAAAGGAAACATGATGAATAAGAGTGATATACTTCACGTATGTGATATACTGTGCGGTAACACGGCCATATATGCAAATGAAGGGCCTCGCGTGGAAGGCATGGCGATTGCATGGCCAGGGTGCGTGGCTTGGACATGACGAAATGAGCAAGCCAGCGCCATTCGGACGCCACCCACTCTTCTGGAAACATGTGACATGATAGCACAGAAGGAAATGATAAACAAGATAATGGTGAAAAGAAAGACAAACGCCACGGTGAAGATCATCTGCGTTGGGGATGTGCGGTGGAGGGGCGCACTGGTTGAGACATTCTCGCGTGCGTTTGGCACACGTGGAGATCGATGAGCTGAGGTGGGGCTTCTAAACAGAGTATGAACGAGATCTTGCCAAATTATAATTGTATTAATTCCCTTTTGTATTTTTTAGAAACTAAAATCTAACCATGTACCGTGTACTATGGACGTGTGTAACCAATACATCACATACTATGACCAAAAACAAACAGGCTGTCGTTGAAATAAACAAGAGGCTTTTTTGATAAGAAAATAGAAGAGAAATTGGTGAAAGAAAAGAAAATTAGAGTAAACATGCTTGATATACATACCAAGTATGCCATCATTCCCATCCATAATTGTGTCCGGTAAGATGACTTATGGAAAATGGGTATTAATGATAAGAAATAATAATGATAGAAAGGATAAAAACGCTGGTATCACAAGACAAAAGAAAAGACGAGACACGATAGTGTGAAGAAGAAAAGAAGAAGAAAAAGAATAAAAGAAAGACAACACTAGAGGCAACACAAAGAGGGAAAAAAGACGCAAACACAAAACATCGTCTCAGACAACAGTCTAAAACATGCTTTCTCGGACACATTCGCCCTATCCTCATCTCCTCATTTTTGTGTTCTGGCGTTCGTTCGTGTCATTGCATCACGTTTCAGATGTTGTCTGCGTGCGTCTTGTTGCACCTGTGGCCAGGGCCTTTTCGATATCGCCCGCCTGCTCGGGCGAGGTGCTAGTGGTGTTGTTGTCCTCTGCGACGCGCAATGGCTGAGGCGACTGCTTCTCGGCGCCGCTGCCAATGACGCCCGAGCCGCGGAAGGCGACGAGAACGACCAAGAAGGAGCTTACACCCAGGGCGAAGTTGAACCAGATACCCGCGCGGATGCCACGCAGGGTGGGCTCGTCGTGGACAATGGTACCGCCGACGTCAGCAACTTCGACACTGCGGGCTGAAGCCATGACGGCAGTCTGGACGGCGGTGGCAATGGCGAGACCAATGGCACGACCGATTTGGCCGGCCATGTTGACGAGGGCACCGCCCAGAGCTTGATCTTCGCGGGGGAGGGCGTGGGACACGAACAGTGTCAGAGAAGGCCAGGCAGTGTCGGCACCAAAGACGGACAGAACCATGGCCTCAAGGCCGTAGGCAAAGTAGGAAGTGGTCAATGCTGGAATGGGAACCGCCAGGAGAAGACTGCTAATGCTCACGCTGGCGTTACCGAACAACAAGATCCAATAGGTAGGGATGCGGCCGAGAAGAGGGGCGACGCAGAAGCACGTCAAGACACCAGCAACACCGGTGGGGATGAAGCGAAGGGTGGTCTGGATAGCGCTGAGGCCAAGGTAGTCTTGGTAAAAGTAGGTCGCATAGACAAGATAGCCGTTGAAGGAACTAAAGAACAAGGCCATGATGACGAGCGACGTGGCAAACAGGCCTCCACCGGCGGAACGCGAGAAGATAGACATGCGCACCAGAGGGCGAGGCGGCCAGGAGCGACCGGCGAGTTGCTTGCGAATGTTAGCCGGTGTCTCGAGCCAGAGCTGCCAACCGACAAAGGCGGCGACAAGCAACAGGGAGACACCAATGATGACACCGATCCATGGAGTCGACCAGCCGACGACGTTACCTTCGGTCAGGGCGAACAACAGACCGACGAGGCCAAGAGTGACGAGGAAGGCACCAAACCAGTCGATGCTGCGGAAGGTGGCAGGAACGGGTATGGCGGAAAGAGCGGCTGAAGGAGAAGTAGAGTCATCGGTAGTGGCTGTAGTCCGAACGGGAATGACAACCTGCGGTGGAGGTTGGGCGGGGATGATCAGATAGCCAACGACGGTGACGATGCCCGAGAGAATAGCCAGGGCGCCAAACACCCACTTCCAGTTGGCATACGAGGTGATGAGACCAGACATGAGGTTGCCAAAGACGGACCCTAGAGGTGCACCGGCGCCGTAAGCAGCGAAGGCGTAGTTCTTGGCCTTACCAGGCGGGAACGTCGTGCCTAGAATGCCAATGGCAGTTGGTACGTTGGCGGCAGCACCTAGTCCTTGCAGACCTCGAAAGATGTTGAAGACAATCTCGTTGGGGATGAAGGGGTTGGCGACAGTAGTGGCAGTGACCCAGGCGGAACCGGCGACGAAGATGGCCTTCTTGCCAAAGACATCGGCAATGCGGCCCCATAGCAACAAAAAGCAACCGAAAGTCAGAGAGTAAGCCGAGACGATCCACTGCAGACGAGTGTCGGGAATGTTGAGATCGCGGCCGACACTGGGCAGGATAATGACGACGGACTGGACAGAGAGGGTGTTGGTGAACGTGGCTCCGGTGACCGTTGCGACAAGCGCAATGCAGCGCCACTTGGAATAGGGCAGCTTCTGAGTGTCGTCATAGCCATCCACGGCATCATCATCGTCGCCGTCGTCATCATCGCCATCGTCGCCGTGGTCGTCGGCAAACTCGATGGGGGTGTCGTGGGATATTGGTGGATGGCAGCGTTGTCGTGAGGAGGTCGTCGAGCGGACGGTGTGGAGGTGGAGGGCATGCTTGTCCATGGTGGCGGGTGATGGTGACGAAGCAGGGTTGGCGGCAGATGTGATATCGTCGTAAGTAGAGACGACAATGTTGTCGTTGCTGTCGCTGTTGTCGCTCTCGCTGTTGCTGTTGCTGTCCGGCCGAGGCGACGGTGGCCTTTCTGACTTTTCTGGATCGAGGGCCATTGTATTTATGAGACGGAGGAAGAAGTAGAGAAATGAGAGGAAATGGGTTGGGTGGGCGATGGAAGGTGGGAGGAAGGAAGGAAGAAAGAAAAAAGTGAGGCAGGTTTGAGATCAATCTAAGAACAGATTAAGACCGGAGATGGGAAGAGGCCAAGAGTCAACGGACAAGACAAGAAAGAGACACGAGGGAGACGACAAAGATGGGGAAGGAGGTAAAAGGCAGCGTAAAAAGACAGCAAGAGGAAGGAGCGACGAGGGACGACGTCAATATAGAGGCGGAGATGAAGGCGGTCGCAAACCTGGTCGCAAGCGAGACACGGCCGCCACGAAGCGAGAGGAGAGTGGAGGAGACCAGGTAGAAGTCAAGTCGGGGAAAGTGAAGCTGGGGTTTGTCAAGTGGATGCCAATCTGGGCGATGTCAAGCTGGTGATGCGAAGCTAGTCGATGTCGAGCTTGTCGTTGTGAAGCTGAATAATGTCGAGTTAGAGTGATGCCGAGCTTGTAGATGTCAAGTGCATGTCAAATGCATGTCAAGTAAAGGGCGCACTTGACATTGACAAGTCGAGCGGTCAAGTTGACGATGCGTGAAGAAAAACAAAGCGAGTCTGATAGCGGAAGGTCGACAGCAGTCATCGATGCAATTCGTGAGGACGTACGAATTGGATACCGGAGACCGAACTGTCGGGCGAGAGTCGAGAAGATAGGAGAGCTGGGAGAGGAAGGTCGATGCAATGCAGAGATATGACGATTCCTGCCTGCCGGTTCTTTTTTCGATTTTGTCTTGTCTTTGTCTTTTCTTTTCCTTCTCCTCTTTCTATAGAGTCCGTTGTTGTCGACGGCTCTGGGGTTGAGTTGGCACTTTATTGCTTGTCTGGGCCATTTTTTGTCTTCGTGTTCCCGCTGCACTTTATTGATGTCTCGTCTTGCTCATGTTTTGTTTTTTGTCGTGGAATTTTTCTTGGTCTGTTTTTCTCTTTTTCTTTTCTTCATTCACTTTTGTCATGGATCTTATCCACGGTCCCCACTCTTGATCACTGGCCAGCCCTGGACCGGAGGCGTTGAGACGCTGAGGCCGCTGTGAGGGGAGGCGCGTTCGGCGCTCTGGGCGCTCCACGGGCGGCACGTTTTTTTAGCGGCAAATTCACCACCTTGTTCGAGCTTGCTTCACTCTTCCGGCACCCATATCAAGGGCAATTCCATTGGACACCACGGTGGTGACTTCTGTCACAGTAACCAACATCCGCCTCCTCTGCCCTCCCAGGGAACTTTGTTCTCCCCATGAGTTCCTTAGGCTACTTCCTTTCCGGGTTTAGAGGCCTGTGGGCAGACATCCTAGCTTCCTTTTTTTAGGGGCAATCGGTGCAGACGAGCAGTGGAGGCCAGTTTAGCGGACTCCACAGCCGACGCGGATAAAGGAATTTGTTTCCATTGACTCTCTGATTCTCTGACTCTTTTTGAGGAGGCCTTTCTGCAGCCCTGGTCTCGCCCGCCACCATCTCCGTCTGCCGGGTCGGCGGTCACAATGCAGATTCGCATGCCGTTCGTACGAAGGGCCTCTTTCTCCCCTTGAGCCCTTGTAACGAAACGGCCAAAAAACAGCCAAGCGCATGGCGGAAGAGGCCCTGGCCTTGTTTACTTTTCCCTTGTCTCCAATCCCTGCCGACCTCGCTACGTTTTCTGGAACATGCATGAGTGGTGGCCTTTTCCATGGACATGTCTCATCATCGTGTCGTCGTCCTATATTTTTTGTTTCTTTTCTTCTTCCTTTCGGTCGGTATTTTATCCCTGCGAACCGGCCATCAATCTCGCAGCAAAATCTCAAATCTCGCTTTGCCTAGAAAACCCCAGTCGACCTCGCCCCAGTAGAGTGTTCTGTATGACATCGGGCGGACTACAGGGGACAAAAGAGGTGACGAAGAAAAAGGAAGACCCAAAGGGTGCTCAGCTGTAAGACGCTCGTATCACTTGACTCACGACCAGGCTAGACGATCTTGCAGCGTGTGTTGTTGAGCCCCCCATACCTGAGAAAGTACATATACAAGTACCGGCTGGCAGGTGCGATGTACGTTGTGGATGCAGTGGAGGTGGACGGAGTAGCTTCCCCGTCATCCTCCCTTCCCGTAGATTTGTTTCCCCGCAAGTTCTTCCAGCAATGACTGGCTGTCCCGGGAACAAGGGACGAACTTGCTTGCGTACGGAGGAATAACAGGCATGCGACTGGATACACAACTGGATACACGACTGCATGCACGACTGGACATATGTACGTCTGAGCGATCGGTGTACATGGAGACACGAAGCATGAACACAAAGAGGACAAAACACAAACACACTGCAGGACAAACGACAGCGGCCAGATGACACACATTCGGAGGTTGTTAGGCAGTCAAGGAAGTGGCAAGTGAGAAGGTAAGAAAACTTGGATGACGAAAGCATGCAAGAATAAGAAAAAGAGTCAAAGTCAGCATAGCTGACAAACCGGGCCCTTTGAAAGATGACCTGCCTGCATCGGAAACCCATATTAAATCGGATGCAAGGTGCGGTCTTACCTATTCTGAAGGGCCATTCACAGTCACAGCCGATCGGACGGGCAGTTGCAGCGCATCATCAATGCCTCGCATTCCTGCGTTGTGGTACCCGGTAACAAGATGAAGTTACTACGAGTGTGGGTAATAGTGCGGGTGGGCGTCTTTGGCGTACACATATTGTGGTAGGCGCCGAATGCCGGGTTTCTGGAAAGTAGCGGCCCCTTCTTGCCCCGTTCTCCATTTCTCCTTTTTCGTCCTCAGTTTGTCTCCTCCTCCTTTTGTGCCTCACTTGCGCTTTCATCACGATACTGGTGGCTGTTGCCCGTTGGCCATGCACGTTCCCCGCGCGCAAGTCTGGGATTGCAGGGATCAACTCCATTGCTCATCCCCTCCTTCTTCCAATCGTCTCCGCCATCACCTCCAAAGTTTTCCACTTTTCAAGACTTTCGTCGAGCCAACCGGAATTGAGACAGCCTGCACTGTGCTTTTGGTAACCTTGGGACGTTTGAACTAAGCATTTGCATCTAAGGCAGGACAGCCTTTACGAGGCTCAGAATGTATTCGACCGACATTCACGATGCCAGTCTTGTATTTCGACCGCGTCGACTGCGTCAACCGTTGGCATCGACCGAACCATCGTATCGTCGGCCGAAGCCATTGGTACTTTTGGTAAATGCCGGTGCTGACCGTCGACCAACAGTCGTCAGTTTACATCATGTGGTTGTCGGTCAGTCAAGACAATGGCACAGCCTCGTCTAGAATCAATAAGAGCACCAATAAACGAGAGCCTGCGATACAGACTTCATGGCCTCAGTCGTCGGGAAAGCCACAACATCATTCCCACGAAGACACGAAATGTGGCTTTCCGGCAGTGCTCATCGCATCAAGTCCGGTGTCGGCAAAAGGTAAGGCGGACAGACAAAGACGAGAGAAGGAAAAGAAGGCCAACCTGGAGGAGACAGGATGGAGACGGCAGAAATAAGAGTCTCGCCCGATGGCTTCATCGGTCGCTCTTTGGGGCATGTTGGAAAGCTGAAAAACTAAAAAGGAAAACCATACTGGAAGGACACTAGAAGGAGCTTGTTCGCCCTCTTCTCGAGCTTGTCCAAGTGGCGCGTGAGCTTGCTTCAGCCTCGCTCGAGCTTCTTTCAGACAAAGCTCAAAAAGCCAGGCCGCTTTGGGGCGCGTTTTGGCGAGTCTTCATGTCAGTATTATCAAGTTCGCCTCGCCTTTGATTTGTCCACTGTCAATATCCATACAAAAGCTTGAAAGATATGCGTATCGACAAAACAGCGGCCAGGCTGGAGACGGTCTTTCGCATGGCCCGTGTTAACTTACTGGCGGGAAAAGTGGCCCAAGCGTGCATGCAGCCTTGGCGGACTTTCACACTTGTGTATTTCAACTCAGCTTAACACTCTCATTCTCTCATTCTGCCTTGCAATGGATTTGACCATCGACGCAGTGGTCTGCCTGACCAATAAGGACAAGGAATGTCGGGCAACAACGAACGAAATGGGCGTCCAGGCTGTGCAAACCAGAGAGCTAAGAGCAATGATTTTGGGTTTTCTCCTCGGAAACTCCTCCTAAAACATATCTTTTCTGCATACTGCGAGCCGTATTCGGACAGCAATGGAAGGAGAAAGGGCGATCAAGAGGAGCGAAAGCGGCCAAAAAGGAAGCAGAGGAGGAATATGAAGACACGAGGCTTGGTTTGATTGAGGATAGCTGCTTGCCAGCTGAAGGAAACGAAGGCCCGGGACTCGATCAATTGACAGAAAGGGATGCACTCCACAAACAAGGTAGAAAGCCTTGTGGGAAAATAAATCTGGCATTTGCCAGTCTCTGAGCACCTTTATTTTGCTCTTCTTTCCTTTCCGATTCGTGACCTTTTATTTCTCTTTTACTATAACCTTTGAATGTTCTTGGTTTGAAAGCAGTACATCACCATGGCACCAATACGAACAACTGGTCGGCTACTGGCATCGACACTCAACGCGCGCAGCGCTTCATCTTCACTTCCGATACAACACTCTTCGTCCACAATCCCAGTACCATCCTCACCATCACACACACCAATTACACCGAGCATCGCCTTTCACCGCGTCACCCGCGTCCTGCTTGAGCATTTTAACACGAGACGCGACGATGACGATACTACAACTAGCAGCAGCGACAAACATCTCAACCTTATCTTTCCTATCGTTGTCGGCGCAATAATTCTTGGCGCTTTATGGGGCTGCAGTCGCGACCATTTCAAGAGAGGCGGCACCTGGAAGACCTACGCGAAAGGGTGGCTCACTGCCTTCAAGTTCTTCTTGCTCGTCACCGTCTTCTTGCCCCTTACCATCCTTGGCTGCGTCATCGGCTGCCATAATTCCCGGAAAGCGAAGAGGCCTGGCCAACTCCCAAACCGAGCAAATAACAGGAGAAGGGGTGCCGCCGCACCGGCTGTTGCCACCAACCCGCTTGCTGGCACTGGGGCCCCGCCGCCGCCGTTGAACCGCCCGCAGATGCCCTTGGACCCCGTGGTCGTGATGCCCGATCTACCTGACCAAGAAGACCCGGATGCTGTTATGGCTCTGCCGCTGCCGCCGCCACCAATTTTGCAAAGAAACGAGACGACCGATGAAGCGACCGACCGATTTCTCCAGGAAGACAAGAAATGATGTGGCTCTCCAGCAATGTTTCAATACTTGGCAGGTGGGAATGGCAACTGCGGGTAAGATTTACTCTCTACCGCTCCCTGCCAGAGCCAAGGAAACGACAAGAAAGCAAAACAGCAAGACAAGCCGCAGGACAAGCAGCGCCCAGCGTCTAACCCACGCAGCCAAGAGCATTAGGTTGACCCATGAGGCTGAGCTCGTTGTCGATGCCATCCGCTGAAACCTCGAATTTCTTCACACAACTGGAGAAAGTGCGCCAAAAAAGAAGGGCAAAAAATGGAGGTTGGCGTGAAAAGAGAGGCAGAAGTGTACCGCTCTATTTTCTTTATCTTTCTGCCCACGCTTGGCTGTTGTATCTCATGATATGCCCTCACGCCAAGAGCGCTGTTTGAATAACGCTCGAAACCGTTGCCAACTGCGGCAACGATCCACATCTCACCCGTCAGCCATCAACCTTATTTCAACCCCAGAGGAGCCCCGTCTCCGTCTTCCTTATTTTCATCTTTCTATTTTTTTTTCGCACCTATCAGCACTTTGTCCTGCCCTCACCTTTCCATTCGTCATCGACCATACAACAAAACAGGATGGCCCCGCTTGGGAACGCAGCACTGGCACTGGCCATCAACAACCACTTGTCTCCTCCGGTGACCACGCTTCCTTCGACATTTTCTTCCGCTATTATCACCACTCGCGACGATGCCTCCGACGCTGAAGCTGCCAAGGCTCGAAAGAAGAAGAAGGAAATGATTCGCAACGTTCTGATTATCACCATCAACCCTTTTACCCTGTTCCTCGTCATCTGGATTGTCTTCTACCTTGTCCGTGGCGTCAAGCGATACATGCGCTACCTCCGCCAGAAGAAAAAGGCTGAACTTGAAGAACTGGCTGTTGAGCTCGAGTGGCGGCGACAATGGGAAGCCCAGCTTGGCCCAGGGTCAAACAACTACCGGCCACCACCAGAGAAGCCGGCAGACGGCGATGAAAAACAAACGGCTGTAGCTGCTACCGCTGCAGTCGACGGCAATGCAACGGCCCGCAAAGGCTTTTCCTTACGCTGGCCATGGTCTCGACAGAAGCCAGCAACGGCTTACAAACCGGGTGTCATCACACCTGGTACGATGCCGCCAGCGGCAACGACGACCGCTCCCGTGCTTGAACAGCCAGAGACGTACGAGCGAGCTAGCAACGATACCGACCGAACGCTCGAAGTAGATTCGGCACCAGACCGCTTAACGGACGACATAGAGGACGAGAAGAAGGGCATGGGTAGCTAAACATGGCCCTGACCATCACTCTTTCTAACATCCCTCTCTTTATTTCTGACTCAGTTTTGTTTGTCAAGAAGTTTATGTTTTATGTTCCATTTAGTACTATGAAGGACGATACCATGGTGTTTTATTTGTATTTTCTTCTCTTATATACATACCAGCTTCGGTTAAGCCGTTTTTTTTTTTCATTTTCGTGCTTATCATGTAAATATACCAACTAGATTAAAAAAACAAAAACATTCTTGACCCTACAGTAATATGCAACTTCACAGTGACGATGCTACCAGCTGAATCTCTCGTTGACCTCCATATAGCTACGCCTTGGGCTTCTCTGCAACACCGAAAAATAGACGAAGCTTGCCACTTCCCATCTGAGGCGGCAGATCCGAGACCGTCGGGTTGAGGCGCACCTCGCCATTGACCAGACCGGCCTCGTTGAAGATGCGAAGCATGTCCTTCTCTGAGAACCCACGGTGCACCACCGTATGCAGACCACCAGGTGCCTCGGCATTGCTGTGATCACAATTATGATCGTGGCTGTGCGAGTGATCGTGAGCGTGAGCGTGATCATGAGCGTGATCATGATTGTGGCCGTGATGGTCATGTCCATGAGAATGGTCGTGGCTGTGAGCATGTCCATGATCGTGTCCATGGCCGTGACCGGCCGGAGGTCCTGTAGCGGCCTCACCCTCCGGAAGGTTCAGATCAATTACCAGAAGCTTGCCACCAGGTGCAAGACGGCTGGCCATGCCCTGAATTACGGCCACGGGGTGCTCCACGTGGTGCAGCGCCATTGAGATCAGTGCCATGTTGAAGCCCTGGAACTCGTCGCCTTCAGCCGCCTTGGCCAATGCAGGGTCACTTCCCGCCGCTAGATCGGCCTCAGCAGCACGCATCCTCTCAGGAGCAAAGCCAGCTGCCTCGGCCGCTTCGTTGTAGCGCTGCACCATGGTCGACGAGATGTCCGCACCGCGGATGTGGCTCGCATACGGTGCCAGAGCCGTTGAGATGACCCCGTTGCCACAGGCATAATCAAGGAGACGAATGCCCGTTCCCTTATCTGCATTGGCGCCCTCGGGAATACCGATCCATACGCTGTTTGTCGTCAAGTACTCAATGATCTGGCGGTGCATGTCCGCAATCCACTTGATCTTGAAGGTGTCCTCGGGGAGATTGCTGCAAAGTCGTCAGTATGTGAATAAATCCAATTGTTACACGAAGATGAACTTGCTCATAATGCTCCTTGTTGACTTCCTTCCAGGTCTTGCCATCCTTGGGCTGGTCCGGGATGTCAAAGTTCATGATGCTGGTTGCGGGCTGTTGCGTCGTTGTTGTTCTTGATACAATGCGGGACGGGACGTCAAAATAGAGTGTGAGGAGAGTGAGCATAAACGTGAGGAAAAGCAATGACGTTGTGCTGTAGATTAAGCCGGTCTTCTTTTGGTGTAGTTTTTGGGGTTGGTGTTGCTTATTGTAGCCCAAGTCCGTAGGCATAACCTGTCTTGGGGGCTTAATTGTTGTGTTTTAGTGTCTGGTGTTTGTTTGTAGATGCCAATGTCGAGTGTGAAGATGATATTTTTCAGTTGACTCTTTCCGTACACTCTCCAGCATATTTATACAGAGTTGTCGTCAACTCTGCCTCTTCTCGGAGACTTTTGCGTCTGTACCTGCCTGGTTCTATGTATCCGAAAAGTCTCCGAAAAGTCGCAATTTGGCCTGTCAACGCGTCGTAAAATGAAAATAAATATGAAACTCAGAAAATTGACCAGGAAACAGAATATAGAAGCGAGAAAACTTGCTCAAATGAATCCTTATGGGCGCAATGTGTTGTGGTGATGCATCGACATAAGAGGTGGTGATGGAGACTTAGATGTCCATTTTAGTGTGAAAAAAGATCACAAGGCTGCAACCACACTACAACTTACACCAACAACGTTCATCCTGAATAGAAAAACTGTACCTAGCTGGCAAATTTGACGTACAGATAGTCATAAAAAAAATAAAAACTCCAATGATTTAGCATATGTTATGATACAATTGAGAGCAACCAGTGTCATTTTGTTGTCCCTGGCTATTTTAGTTGACAGCTTCTGTGAGAACATTTGACCCACTTTTTAAAGACTTACACGCGCCTCCATCGATCTCGGAGACATTCTGCTTCAAGCACCGTCATGTTCCTCTTTCTAAAATGCTATCACGTATTGGGAGACTGGCTTTATGCCGTGTTTAATTCTAGCCCTTTTGTTCTTGTTCGTAAGTCGTGTCAAACAATGCGCCCCCAGTGACTTGCTCACTGGGCCTGTTCGCCCCTGGTTCATGTGATCAAGTTTGAAGAAGTGCTCGTCCCACTCACGGCCAGAGCCGTTCCTTTCTCCAAATGGCCGAACCAGGGCCCTTTCCGCCATCCTCTCTGACATACCGCAACCGGTGGTGTTGCCGGTCCGTTGCTCCCTGCCAAAACTCCACGTCCGTCGGTGCAACGGCATACACCAGCCAGCCAGGCGAGACGTACTCTGGGTCCTTGTCAAACAGAGCCTGTGCCTCGGCCATCTTCTCGGATAACTCCTTCTCTGACTTTTCTGGATCCGCCATAACCTCGCTCTGTGGTGACGCCACGGCACTCACGCGTGAGGCCAGTGGGCGGGCCAGGAAATCGGCCGCGCAGTCTTCGGCTGGCAGTGGCTGGGCCTTGCCGCGGATGCGTACCTGGCGGCCGAGAGGCGACCAGTAGAAGGTCAGGGCACACGTCGGGTGGGCCTTGAGCTGACGGCCCTTGGGGCTGTTAGCCTTGACAGCAAAGTGCCACCCACGGGCATCGACGTTCTTAAGGATAAGCACACGCGCGTCGGGAAAGCCGTCGGCGTCGACTGTCGAGACCGTCATGGCGTGCGGCTCATAGGGCGTCGCCGATGCAGCGGCCGTCTTTCCTCCCTCGGCGATGGCGTCGCGGAGCCATTGGACGAAAGCGTCTTGGGGCGTGGCCGGGAAAGCCGCCCAGTCAACGGGGGCATAGGGTCCCTTGAGCGAGGGCAAGTTGCGGAGGAGTGTCCGAACCCCGTCGTCGCTGGAGTCGTCGGTCACAATTGTCGCTTTAACACTCAACATTGTGATTCCTGGAATTTGCTTGTGCCGTTTTCTTGTATTTCGTATTCTGGCGTGTTGGGCCTAGGTTGGCCTCGCTATTTTGACTCGATCGAAATTTTGAATGACTCAATGAATTGTTGGCAATGTTAGGGCCTTGGCCATGATTAGGGATTGAAAGTGAGCTTGCGAGGTATGATGCTGTAGCACTCGCACCGTTTCTTTTCTCTTCGAATTTTGAAAACACGCAAAATAGACGTGGATGTTCAACCTGTTGACGTCATAACTCACTGGAAGAGGAACACCTTGGCACAGCTCGTGTTCGCTTTGGCGCCTCACTTGTTTGCATATAGGACAGCACGAGGATGGCGCAAGGGAACGGAGTCCTTCATCAAAGTAGGATCAATTGTTGTCTTGCATTGTATGGTTGGACGAATAGGACTGCCCGGTGCGTTGTTGGTCCTTGCTTATGGTTGTGACTCAAAACAAGCAACAGCAAAGGAAGGAGCTGCTCGTTTCTTTTCTCGATTCTCCCCTTTGGGAAAGAAGTGACGTCCGTCACGTGATATTCACCAACAACCACAGGCAGACCTGTGGCTTGGCAGTCGTAAAGTTTGGTACTATGAAGAGGAATATGCATCGTGCCCCTTTCGTACGATCCTCGTAGAGACAGGGCGAGATATACATGGCTGTGTAGCAATGTGGGATCTGGTTCCAAATGTTTTGACGTCGCTCGGTCTGACTATCCAGAAAGGAAACCAACGTACAAACGGACTAGACAGGCCAAGCGGCTCGGATTTACAGGGCTACCAGGGACAATTTAGCACAGGAGAAGCGCGCGTACGGGCTCTCGGAAAGGCACTTGCCATATTGCGGGGTCAACCCTACCCTCCCTCACCTCCCTCCTCCTCCTTCCTTCACTTTGCTCCTGCCCTGTTCGGCACTTCTTTCTCTTTTTGGCGCTGTCGCTAACTTTCTAATATATTTAATTACTTTACTATTTTAACGTTTGGTTCCTCGTTTTCTACACACAGCTACACTTCTATCTTTTTGAATATCCCACTGCTGCCCCCTTTTGGTGCTTACCGTCGTGTCATCTGCCCGGGTCCTCTATTTGGATTTTGGCCCCCAAATGTGCTCCCACAAGCATCATCTGATCTCAAGATGGGGCGTATTTACCTCTTTTGTCCCCTTGATGTCCTTCATGTGTTTCTTGTAAATTAAAATCTGACAAAAACAGTTGCGTCTTGGTCTGCCTAACGATGAGAATGCAGCTGTTGTGGCTATTTTTGGTCATCAACTATTACCCCTTTTATTCAATGCTTATTTTGACTGTTATCGTCGATTGGAAGCTCTCTGGAAATATCGACTGGCATGTGAAGTCTGTTTTCCATGTGGCCTGTGCCCGCGTGTTTGAGAAACTTCTACCGCCATTAAGCGTGCAAGCCGGGTATCCAGAACATCCTGTCTGAAACATCCCAGCCTTACGTTGCGACCCAGTTACCGAGTTTCTCACAGCTAAAATGGACTTTCTTACCTCTGGCACCTTTTCAAAAAGATCTTTTGGTTGAGTATAGGGCTCAGTGACCGTCCTGTCTTATGTCTCATGACAGCCGAGACGGGACTTCAGCCCTACTGCTAGGATCTCAAAGCGCAATCTTCAGAGTTTTACGGGGCGCCGTGAAATGGTATGTTTACCGTCGTGTATCCCAAAGAAGCACACATACGCCGGCTCGCTGTGCACCCTGTATGTGGAAGGAACAACGCCAATGTAACAATGGGGCGGCATACCATGGCCACTTCTTTTTCCCCATTCTCTCTTTTACTTGTCCCCCACCTACTCAGTACAGAGCTGCAGTACTTGGACTTTATGTACGTCAACAGAGATAGAGGGGTGTGCGTGAAGGATCGAGGCACGTAGCATGGGTGAAGGGAGGGGGGGGGGTGCGAGATAAGGTGCTGTTGAGTACGACATTGGGGCATTGCCTATCTGGGACTCTCTATATTCGAATTGCGAGAATGATATTTCGAACAAACCCAAACTGACGGCTCTCTTCCAAAAGTTACGATCCATTAAAGGTATCGTTCTCGTATAGGTTGTCCGTACGGCCAAAAATACCGTGCATTGGTGGTCACTGCCACTCACGTCTCCAAATTTCAACAACACTCAAGTATGTACATATTAGGAAGGGAAACTATGACGAAAACATAATTCCGCCGAATTTTGTCTAAGCCTTGATCATCATCGATTCTTATCCTTGAACAGCTACCAGTTGTTTATGAGTATGGCCAAAGTGAGGCAGAAAGGATTGCGGCACGGCTGGGCAAGAGCCGCCCCCAAATTCTGGGCAAAGAAACGACACACAGGTGGGCTCTATCCATCAAAGGAAGTCAAGAAATGCATCAAAACACATAGAATAAAAGGGTTTGTGTTAAAAGTCAATTATGTCGTCGAACAGCCGCAGCCTAAAATCTCGTCATCAAAAACGACATCGAGACGTTGGCCTCAGATGCTGCAGCCGGGTCCTCCGTCTAAATCTAGTTAATGGTCTGCATACTCTTAAAGTAAACCTCTCAAACACTATCACAATACCTCTCACAACTGTGCCATTTTGCGGTCAGCATGGTCACCTCCAGCCTCCTGGCTTTATGATAGCCAAGTCAAAAGCGGCATGGTAGAGTACACGAGATCATGTGTGACGGCCTCTCCCTGCTCCTCCCGCTTGTCGTCTATTATTCGATCAAATGAACCTTGACCGTGATTCAAACGACTTCTTGTTTTTATCATGGCCTCACTACAGAATATCCGGCACAATAAAGTCCTTCTCCTCCTAAGAAACTCGTTCGTTCTAGCCCACGGGCTTTTCTTCTATGGTAAATACTAACTGACTTTGAACTCTCCTTTTCAAAAAGGTCTATTCATTGCTGGCCATAAATGCTCAAATTTTATTGAAAGGATTTTCTTTTCAATCAGTTAGTTGACGGTGTTGCTTTTGCTCTTGCTTTGCTTCATTGCTTGACCCCTTGGCCCCCGATGGGCGCGGCATGCACTGCCAAACAGGACCTGTTGCCTGCCGCAGCAGGGTCCATATGCTCTTGCACTCGTGCGGTCGCAGTAAACACACTTTCTCAGCGGTTAAAGCTGCGCCACTCCGCCTTTTCATAATTCCAGACACGATCAGATCGTTGGTCGTGTTAGTCTTAGATCATATCCAAGTGGCTGAAAAAAAGATGGAAAGGGGAGGGAAGGACAATCCCACCCGCTCCATCATATCCCAATTTACGATTTCAACTTCGCTCGGCCTTGCTACGGGTCATAAGGAGGCAATAAGCGGGCTCGACACTCGGCGCAGGCTGTTAGGTATTGAATTTATGGGGAATTTATGGGGATATAACACCCAACTTAAGATCCCGCGCGGCACCAATCTTTGTCCTTCCCTTGAGTGTTGTATGTACGAAGTGAGGTTGCAGAGACTCTTTACCTCCCAAATCATGTTGGTACATTTGAATTTGTGGTTGCAACATGCATACTCGCGCTTGTCCAAGCTCATGAATTTACATTGCTACATACTAGAAGACGATTTCTAGACGATTTAAGCGTAACTTCGCAGTGCCGCAGCTCGAACTGGATATCTCTGCGAGACAGTATGCTAAATCTTCAGTTCAGTTTTATCATTCTTTGCTTGTACTTACAGCCACATATGTTTCTTCTTATGATGTAAGACAAAGTTTCAAGGAGACACAGAAGCTTTATACCGGCTCATTTTCACAAGCAGGTGCCAACATCTCCAATACCATAAAAATGGCAGCTCTTCTTCTTTGATGTCTCCCAACCGTTTTCCGCCAAAAGCCAGTGGACACACAAGATAAAATAAGGAGAAAATGAAAGGATAACTGGAAATCACTTTGTCCCCGATTGTCGATTCTTGTTTCTTTTGGGGCGCGGATGGGTCATATGTCATGCAAAGAACTTGTGCTCTCTGACCGCCAGCCGCTATTTCTCCTTTGCTTGTCGCCTTTCTCTGAGCCTGGACCCTTTTTGAATTTACACTTGGCTGTAGTTGTCTATGAGTATTTGCTTAACCACTGATGCCTACTACCATATGCGGCATCTTTGCGTGGACTAGCCTGTATTAGCTATTGCTTCTTCTGTCAGGCCGTTTTGAAAAGGCCCGTTCTCACACACCGAGCTCAAACCAAGCACAAATCAAATTCCTTCGCCAAACGCATTCGCAATAATATTATTTTGCCATTTTTTTTTTTCAAGATTCTGCTGTACTTTCCTCCTTACAATCGAATTTTCATCTCCACCACTCTCCCTTTTGTGCGTCCCCGCTCAAAACTACAAATAAGATGAACGACGAAGTAACAAGTTCCATACCGTGCTGCGGTCTGAACTGCCGCATTTTTAGCAGTCACCCAGCTATTGTTCACTTCGTATTTTTTCTCTACCAGTCGGACTGTCCATTGATTATTGAATATTTCCTCTTCCTCAAGTCAGCCCCTATCCATCCGGTTCTGGTTTCGTTCGCTTCCTTTACAGAGCCTGCGCCGCTTCCAGCCTCAGGCAACGTAACAAATGTTGAAGAAAGCAACGATATCAAAAGCAAATGTGCAAATTAATGTTCATCATCATTTCATATGTATTCGAGCAGATCAAAACAACTTTAATCCGCATTGGCCTGTGGCTACTTCTACGAATTTTAAAGACAATTTTCGTTTTCTTTTTCCGCTGCCATTTCTCATTTCTATCATACAAATCTATAAACATTTTCGAAGGATTCAAAGCTCACGCCCCTGAGTACAGAACGCGCCATCGAAAACAACATTCATGGCAGCGAAATAAGACTGGAAGGCCACCACTTTACTTCCCCACATAGAAATCAGTAGCGGTTTGAAATCCTCATTCGGTCCTCTCCAAAGATGCCTGACCGTGAACATGTCATGCAAACGACTCCATCATGATCCTTTCCAACCTGGTGTGTGGACTATACCACTTCCCAATGATTCGGTCTCTGCCAATAATATAGAAATCCTTCGGCGAGATACCAAGAAAGAAACAAAAGAGGGTGTGGGAAGGCTGTGGCATTGTGGCAGCATCGGTTCCATCGGTGCCTTGCGTCGTCCAGTCATGGACTTTCATTCGTCCCTCATTTTTTTCTAGTATTCATCACCACCCCATCATAGTTCCATCGTCACTCTTTGGTTTGTCCTCCTGCATCCCGACCAAGCCAACACAAGCCCACCCAACAGATACAGCACTTGCATATGCACCCCTTGCCCCTTGGTGCGTAGAGCACCTTCAATCAGCGTTTCTGCTCGTTTATCTTTTTTTTTCCCTTGGTGTGCTACCTCATAAGCTCCGAATATGGTCGCTTGGTGGGGAAGACACACGCCTCCCCCATTTCAAAAGTTTATCTTGGCTCTGCTGCCTGTCTTACCTGTCCACTCTCTTCGATTAACGCATATTAAATCTCTAGCCAGTCTGAGCCTCCCTTTGTACCTGTCTCTAGTCACCCTGGATTCTGGGTCTACGTATGCCACTTATAATATACCGGAAGGGGTGTGAGAAATGCCAGGTGAGGGTGTGTGAAGCAGAGGGCATGCCACCAACTATGTCAGTTGTTTGTCAACCCTCCCCTATATGTGAGATATTATGACGATAGACAACCGAACACCTGATGAGCAGCAGCTTGTGGCAGCACATATTTTTAACAGAATGAGGCAGCACAGCCAAGCAAGTTGATTCTGCAGAGACCGTAGGCATGGCCCTACTCCGGTCGCCACCACGGACATTTACGCAGGGGAAACACTACCAGCAAGAGCCCAGTACATCTCAACATTACAAAGCTATGAGAACGCCCGCTGCATGTAGATGCCCTTTGGGCTGTGGCGTAGCCAGCTCGCTACCTGTCTCCGTCGTCTCGTCTGTGATCCTTCCCTTCACCTCGAGGTATCTACCTGGCCTAGTCCATCCTTTATTGTCCCTCCACGTTTATATGGACTCTATATGATTTCTTATTTCCGTTTATTTTGAGTTCTTATTTCCTACGTCAAATTGTGTCTCCGAACACTTGCATTGTCAACCATCAGCCTCACCCCCCGTCATCTTTCGTTTCATGTACCCGTGGAGATAATAAATAAAAGCCCTACGAGGTAGTGCGTCCCGTACATTACACTCCTTACGGGATACGGACTGGCCCGGATCCGTGACCGGTGCCCATGACTGCATTCATTAATATCCGTCTGCGGCCCGTGACACTGGTGGGAGTAGGGGCGTGCCTCGTGATGCGACATCCCTATATCTGCCTATTCCATATTACGAACACCAGCTCGCACATCACCGACTTCTAAACTTCAACATCCCCTTCTTGCATACAGTCCCTCTGCACTGTCAACCACCTTTACATACCTCAAAAACAGGCGCCCAAGTAAGAAGCAGAAGTCCTATGCGTCTATTTTTCTCGACGACCTACCCTGTTCTTCCCTTATTTTGCCACTCGTGTTGAATTATCACCAGTTTCAACGACGGATGTGCATGACAGCTTCGTTGGCCTCACCCTTTGCTCTGTTACGTTTTACTTTTCCATACTACTTAGCTGCCTTCCAGCTTTCAGTGGTCATAGCCTCATTGCACTTGGTCTTTGCTTCCGCAGTTTCAAAGTCAGCCACCACTACATTACATCATTGCATAGTCTTTATTTTCCTTCTTTCAACTTCTTTCAACTTCATACACCAAAGACCAGCCTCACTGCCACTGGCTTCATCTGCGACCAAATATACCTCGTTGATACAATTCTCTCCATCATCTTGACAACAATATCTATATAAATCGACATCTCCAGAACCACCATGTCTTCTTCTGGAAAGGTTAGTCCCCAACACTCATCTTCAACGCTCTCAAAAGAATACATTGGTGTTCAACATCCGTACTAATTAACTCACTTCAATCATAACAGCCGTCCAGTATGAACATGTTCCGACCGGAAAAGGCCGAGGACTGGGAGGACTTCCGCGAGGTCATCACGGCACTCTACCAGAACAACACATTGTCTGAAGTCATTGTGCAGATGAAGACACTGCACTTTTTCAGTGCGACGTAAGTAAATAGTGTGCACAAAACTTTGTTACTTGAATAAATCTCCTGCTAACTTACCTCAGTCCCAAGCAGTACAAGACCAAGTTCAAAGAGTGGGGCCTGACGACCAAGTACGTCAAGGGAGCCGAGTACGAAGAGCTCCTCGAGCAGGAAGAACAAGACGAGTACAACGTTCGCGGCAAACGCGTCTCACACCAGGACGTTGCCCGGTTTAAACGCCGCCGTGAGAAGAGCGAGAACAAGGCTAAAAGCGGCGGCGGGAAATCCTCTTCCTCTAAGGGACACGGTACCAGAGGTGAAGCGGCCTCCGGTTCGACTGCTACCGGCTACGAGTATTACGACAACGGCGACGAGGGAAGCAGCGGCGCTTACATGGTGGCCTCCGGTGACTACATGGGCTATACGACGAGCAGCACGGGGGGTGGCGGTGCATATATCACCGCCGACGGAACGCCAGTTACAACAGCCGCCAGTTACGGTGCCTATGCGTACGACACCACCGATGGTGCTGGTGAAGTATACGACCCGAATCTGGAGGGTGGCTACCAACAGCAGCAAGGCTACGGTAAGTTTGAGAAAGGATGGAAAAGGATACAAGGGAAATTTTTCTGATATCAGTATAGCGGGTTACTAACACGTATTACAGGTTCCGGCAGCACCGCCAACTGGGGCTATTAACACTGGCCAACGTGCCTGACTTCGATGAGATAGACGGAGACACGCCGA
Organism: Ophiostoma sp. CBS 140.51; assembly: GCA_029298735.1. Classification (NCBI taxonomy): domain Eukaryota; kingdom Fungi; phylum Ascomycota; class Sordariomycetes; order Ophiostomatales; family Ophiostomataceae; genus Ophiostoma; species Ophiostoma sp. CBS 140.51. The sequence goes on from JANSLP010000151.1 coordinate 70,334, forward strand.
CTGCAGGGCACAAAATCCAAAGCAGAAATAATGCGGAATTCGGACGATATCGAGACAATTGGCCCGGTCTTGATATCCCTGCTGCTTTTCAGATCGCAACAAGAGTACTGGGTCTTATGTCTTAAAGCTTATGTCTGCTTTTCTACACAGCGGCATATCGCCAAGGTGGTTGGCCGTCAACTGTGTTTCTTTCCTTGGGACTTCTTTTCCCCTTATTTTTTTTCTAATCTTCGTTAAACTCTTCTTCCCTCGTATTAGTCCAGGCTGGTTCCCGTTGACTATGCAACTTCTTCTGAATTTGATTTGCTTTAGATGAAATATACTTTAAATTTTGTATGACAATGCACAGTCACTTAGTCTTGATCAGAATTTCTTGGAGATATTAATCCTTGCAGTAACTTAATTTGGAACTCTTCTAAAATAATTGTTAAATAAGAAGCAACGTACACAAATGTTAGACGAGATATTTACTAGGAGAGAGAAAAATCTTTCCAGTTCAAGAATAATACCCAAACAAGAATATACAAAATCTACAATTGAGAAATGCAGCAATCGAGGCAATGTTGACTTTATGCCATTACTATGTCAGATTGTCTTTTCACAGATCTTTTAATACTGTGTATGTGTACGACCGACGTCCACAAGTGGAGCGCCGCGATTCACTAGCGCCCGTGTTTTATTGTTTGGTCACTCTTGCCATCATAAAGATCGTACGTCGATTTGTGGGAGACCGGGGTTTAAACAAAACGCCGTATCGACGGACTTTTCTATGCCACGAGGCAGAGGTGACACGGCTCGCAAAATTGAGACATAAGGCCCGAGATGGACGAACGCATGGTCGTCAGTAAAAACCTCGCTGGGCTAACTTTTTCGTCTTGTGTTTTGTTCTTCCCAAACGAAGGGCAAGGTGAGCCGCTACAGTGTGAACAGCATGCGGCTTGAACGATCCTTCCTTTCTAACGATCGCAAACCCAAACCCGAATCCCGTTTCCTGCCAACTAAGGCAGTTGCTACACAGAGCTCTTACCACGCCTTTTCCACGTTTGTGTGCCATAAGTGCACTCTATTGCAACTGTCGTATTGACCTCGCTTTCGTACACTTAAAAGGGATTCGGTATCGTGTCCAATGGCGTAGTAACGTGCGAGTAAACGGTGGACTGGCCGGAGATTTTGTACAGTGGGTGCGGGCCAAGCCTGTTAGTAGCGGCCCGGTAGCTGGCGTGCGATGGTGTGTGCACACACGAGATTTTGTCGTATAAGATTCTGGCGTCCGCTTTGTGTATTGGAGACAGTTGGCACCGCTTCTTTCGCTGTTCTTCCTGTGCAGATTCTCCCTCGCCAAGCCAATTTGGCCACCATTTCGCTCAACATGTCGTCCCCCAAGGAGGAAGGTGTCTTAACACCAGGCATTGCAACATCCTCTACCGATGCATCACACAACGAAAGGCCGGTGTCAGCTGCACTGGATCATGACACGGCCGATGACACTGTAGGCTCAAACGACATTGCCAAGATTAGCACCAAACCCGGCAACGAAAATGTAACAAACGACAAGACGACGGACGCATCTAAGAAAGACG
>JANSLP010000152.1:0-71837 GCA_029298735.1 Ophiostoma sp. CBS 140.51
TCATGGCCAAAAGAGTGGAAGCTAATGCCGGCGGTCACCCGCCGGGAGGACGTGTGGGCGAGGACCACGTTCTGGGGTGCCATGTTTATTGAAGTTGGGTGGAGAGGTACATGAACTTTTGGCTGATATGTACTTTTGGCTGGTCAGCACCTTCTTGAGAAGGGCGCGAAAACTCGGCCCGGAAAAAGAGGGCCGTGGCACGATACTGGGTGCCATCATACCATTTTGCTGCACATATCATGCCGGCAGTTTGAGATGAAAGAGTCCAGACAAAGATTAGCTCTGCAAAAACCAACACCCAGAGTTACGAGACTGTGAAGGAGCCGTGAAGTCTCCAACATAACCAAACAAGTCTATGGGAAATACGAGACTGGGATACACATGAAAAGTCGAGATCGAGGTACGTAGACCCCACATGTCTTTGGTATATACAAGGATATCTAGAATATGCATGACCTACTACACTTATCTACAATTCGCATTTGAGCACGAGACCACCAAACGCCCTCGTGCCTTGTTTGGTCTTCTCGGTCTTCCTTCGATCTCTTCCAGAACGACATCGTTGCAGATTGGTGCAGATCGTCTGAAAAAACCGGACACTTTTGGCCGCCAACGACGTAGGGCATATTGTTGTTCACTGAGCGCTAAACTGGTTCAGCACACCGAGGTAATTACGGCAAACCCGGGGCAAAAAGCAATCGACCAGCGAAAAATTGGAGAACAGATTTTTAGAGCCCGCCTGGACTCTTTGTCGTTTTGTGGAAAACTCTTTTCAACTGCAGAATTCTCGACAATCGATCACGCGACAGTCTTTTTGCGCTCTTACTGTGTTTTAAATTGTTTCCTTCTTCAATTTACCTGAGATTTTGTTAATCGATTCTTCGAAGTCATGCTGAACTGTTGTGCGTTGAGACGTCGTGAACAGAGGCTTTTCTGTGAATGCCCTGAAGCCAGGTGAGAAGCCCTAGAACTGCCATTTTGCAGTGACGAAATTTGCGTCATAGGACACCTGTAGGCACTTCCCAGGCACCGCCCAGTTTTCGGACCCTTTCCGTTTTGAGCAACAAGCCACGAGAGCACAGACGAGACTGCAAAAAAGCCAAGGCCGAGAACTGGCCAGAAGCCTACAGGGAACCAATAGGGAGGCGCGGCTACACCCTACAGAGCCACTCTGGACCACTGGAGACAAATTTTTGCCGCCAAGATAACAGATTACACACTGAGAAACTCCAAAAACGCATACGTAAGGCAGACGCCAAAACAGGGAGGCGCCCCCCTGGAACGACAAGACGGTCGGAGTATGCGAAAGGAAAAGAAACCAATACCGACCATTGCGACGTCAAAAAGTCTCCTTTTCCCATCTCTGTTAAATACCCAGTACATCCAGTTTTTTTGTCGCTTACTCTCGTGATCTTTTCCACTCTTTTCCGTCGTATCTTTTCTTTTGATTTCTTCCCATTGCATACTTGTCGCAGCGTGTCTTAGCCTTACGATTCCCACTGTCTTATTTCGCTGCCTGTGCTTATTCACATTGCGAAACAAAACCACCAACATCACCCAAAGTCAACACATCAGCAACATCTCTATCTATCCCAGACAGATAAGAGACGACACGGCCCTACGCTCTCTGAATCGATATAGACACTCGTTCGCATGTCTTCCGACGACCGCTGCTCCAATTGATCCCGACAAACCTTCCTCTCAGACTCCAACGACGTCATCATCGAATCTGATCTCACCTCGACACAACCCTCCCTCTCTTCCTCCCTTCCACCGTTCCGGGCCAGCTTCAACAGCTTTGACACCCAGTTGTATACGCCCACCATGAGCGCTCCTCGCGACGAGAGCCCCGGCGCTGCCGCCAAACTGGGCTCCTACTTCTCGAAGCTCAACCCCATCCCAGCCTTCCCTGAATACACTGGACCCTACAAGGTCGGCACGGTCGATATCGAGATCCCTGTGAGCGACCTCGACTCGCCCGGCCCCGCGCCCGACAACGCTGCCGGCCTCCATACCGTCCAGTTCCGCATCTTCTACCCTACATCCCCGGACGCCCAAGGCAAGCGCATCAGCTGGCTGCCCACGCCCCAGCGCAACCATGTCTCGGGCTACACCCAGTTTCTGGGCATTGGCCCTATCATGGCCGAGTTTGTGTCTTTCCTGCCGCGCCACCTCCACTACACTTCGATCCCGGCCCTCAAGAATGCCGCACTGCTCGAGCCCAACACCCCCAGCGGGCGCTGGCCCACCATGATCTTTTCGCACGGCCTGGGCGGCAGCCGCAATGCCTACTCCCATATCGTGGGATCCGTCGCCTCGCACGGTGTCGTCGTCATCTGCCCCGAGCACCGTGACGGCAGTTCTGTCGTCTCGTTTGTGCGCGACCCGGCCGCCCAGAACCGGTTTTTCAAGCAGAGCCGCCGCAGCGTCGTGCCCTACCAGCGCATCCCGCACAACGAGACGCCCGAGATTTGGGCGCTGCGGGACCAGCAAATTCGTATTCGGCTGTGGGAGCTGGGACTGGTGCACGATGCCGTACTGCGGATTGACGAGGCGACCCCCCTCACAAACCTCAACACGAGCACGCCCGAGGCGTCCGTCGCCCAGTTTGCCGACAAGCTCGAGGTGCACAACCCGGGCGACATTATCTGGTCGGGCCACAGTTTCGGCTCGGCCTCGATTGTCCAACTTTTGAAGACGACGTACTATGCCGGCACACCCGAACTCAAGTCCATCACGAAGCCCCTGTACACGCCCAAGACCCATTCTCGCCTGCACGCACAAATCACCGAGAAGAGCCCCACGATTTTGTTAGATATGTGGTGCTTCCCGCTGCTTTCGCCCGACCAGCGCCCGCTGCACGACCTGCCCCTCCCCGTGTACGCGGACGTGCCTACCGCGCCGGGCGGTACGGGACTTCTGGCCGTCGAGTCCGAAGGGTTTTACAAATGGACACCGCATTTGCACGCCACCGCCAAGATTTTGTCACCGAACCCGGTGGCACCCGTCGTCTCCCCGACCGCCTACGAGCGACCCACGAGCGGTGTCCGCCTTCCGGAGCCCAATTTCTTCTATGTCAAGAACAGCGCCCACCTCAACCAGAGCGATTTCGGACTGCTGTTTCCCTGGTTGACGAAAAAGGTCTTTGGCGCGGAAGAGCCTGAGCGGGCCATTCGCTTGAATCTCAGGGCCATTCTGCAGATGCTGCGGGTGAATGGTGTGTCGGTGGCGCGGACGTGGGTGGGGGATTTGGTCGACGGTGCGGATGTGGATAAGCTGGGCAGGCCCGCGCCGAGCGATAGCAAGGCGAGCAAGTTGTCGAGCGACAGTGAGGCCACCGCCACACCCGACAGCCAGGCTACTACTCCGGACGTAGACAGCGACGACGTCGACACCGCCAAGGCGGCCAACGCCGTCGCGGCAGCGCTGCTGACGTCCCACACACCCGGCGACCGCTCTCTCAACGACGGCATCTTTGACGACAAGGCCATTTTCGATCGGAGTGGCTCCAGCTCGGTGTCCCACTGGCAGTGGATCGACATTGTCGGGCTGGGCGCCGAGGCGGCCGATTCGCACAAGAATGCCGCGGGTGAGGTCAAGACGGCCTCGACGGCGGCGTCGATTGACGAGAACGAGCAGTCGATGGAGGCGGAGATTGAGCCGCATTTGGGGGCACCGCATGCAGAGTCGGTGACTGTTTAGGTGGCGACAGAGTCGCGACAGCTTGGACGACACACTTTTTTTCCTTTCTACATTACGAATCATGGATACACTTTAGACATCATTGCATTTATGGAGGATACCTAGCGGGGCATATTTGTTTGCGATATCTGTTTGAATTTTGCTGGAGTTTAGGACTGGAGACGACATACGTCACTTTGAAAGAGTAGACGCAATATACAGGTCGATCTTTTGTACAAAATCAATTGTCCATTCTGAATGCATTCGAATTATGCACGGTTATGAAAAAAGATGTGCACCCGCTCCACACCTCGGTATTGTTCTCACGCAGACAACGCTTGAGCAAAGACAAAAGTACTGTGCATATTTTATTCTCGCTTTTCTCTGTTCACAATTTCTGGAGCCTTTCACTGGTCGCGCTAACAGCCCAGAAAAAGGAACCAAGGCCAGTGAAAGCTGGTAAAATCTCAGCTCAGCTCAGCAACCCTTCTGAGAAAAGGGATAAAGAACTCGACGATACTGAACCGGAAATGGGATTTTCATATCCACTTTGTCGTCCTTCTCTATCTATTTTTCCTGTTCACTGCTTTTTCTTCAACTCTTTGCCAGCGGCTCTTCTGTCTCAAGCCACAATTCGTAGCAGCACAAGTACACTCCTGATTCATGCTGCGACAAGACAGAATCTCAGTCATCGGCTGTGGCTTTGTCTCCCTTTGAGCAGGCTTCTATTGTTGATAACAGTCGTCTTCTACTTTGACATGATCAGACAAGTGCAGTCCCCCCTCCTCGGAGCTTTTCTCACGGCAAAGTATACCGCAGTGTCATCAACAACCGCGATCGCGGGCCTTGTTTTCTTGCAAATGCCGGACTTGCAGATCTTTCAAAAAGTAAAATTTGAGTTTTCCACACAATGGTGGGAAAGGTTAAAAGTTGCCATGGACATGGGTGGTATTCCACTCCCTCGCCCAGCAAGTCCCAGTGAGAATAGCGCACCATCCCGGATCGGACAACAGCCAGAGATCGGATCGCGCTTTGGGTGGGAGGCCCACATTTTATTCCCTGCAAAGCGAACAGTGGGAATTTCGGTGTGTTTTTCAGGTGCGCGAACAGCTGAAACTCAGCCAAGACTGACCCAAGACTGCCCAAAGCTGCCCCAAGAAACGACGACCCACTCGCACTTTCCCTTTGTTGCACCACCCAACTGGACACAAATCGAGAAAACAGATGAAGTCATCAGCTTTGTGTAGCTCTGTCGCTCTTTCCTACTTGTGCATTGGACTGAGTCGGCGCGACAGCAATTGGATAGTTTGGAACAGAATTGGCTGAACGTGCCTTCGCTCCTGGCAGCTGACAGGCTGCAGTTTGCTGTCCTGGCACCACAATACGTGCCCATAATGATGCGCACAAAGCAGCACAAGTACTTGCTCGCACAAATTGTAGTAGACGTTGGGAACGAGTGTCTTGGTCTTTCTTTCCCAACTTGAACAAAGCTCGTGCTTTTCTTCTTCTTCGCTCCTTCCCTATCTTTCTCTCTCCTCCTTCTGTTTCTATTTCCTTCCCATGCATCTCGCGATGGACGATTGAGACAAACATCTACACGACAACATCGCCAACACAACATCAACACTCTTTCGACATAACACTAGGTTCATCTTACTCTATTGATACCGCCAGTCACCATTTTTTGACAACACTTCGCTCATTCTTACCACCACCATGTCGGGCGAGGCCAGCTCGTACTACAACGCCGCGGGCGGCGGCGGTCAGAACGGCAACGGCGGATACTACAACCAGGACCTGGAAGCCGGCAACCGCAACAACTATAACGGCGCCTACCCGGAAGCCAATGTTAACGACCAGGCACCGCCTCCCGGTTACAACGAGCCGGCAGCGCATAAGGGCTCTGTCCACGAAGTTCCACCTAACGGTCAAAATGGTCAGGGCGGCCAACCCGGTCACCCGCAACAGCGGATGCAAATGGACGGCAAGCAGGAATACGAGCAAATGTTTCAGGTCAAGAAGGACAACAGATACAAGGACTGGTGGGCCGGTGCATTGGTGAGTTCCCCGTGCGTAGCTGGAAGATGAATCTGCGACCATGACTGACAACCGCAGTTCATCGCTGTCTTTGCTGGCTTCACTGCCGTCTCGGGCATCTCTCTTCACGGATACGGTAAGCCATCCTCTAACCTTTTTCTTTGATTCATCCCTCTAACAGTATAGCAACCACCCGCTCCAGCACCGGCGGTGGCATTTACGGCAGCGACTCGACGTTCGGCCTGACCACCAACACCATCATCTGTCTCATCATCTGCATCGCCGTGGCCGTTATTCTCAGTGTCCTCTACATGATGGTCGCCCGCACCTGGACCAAGATGCTCATCTGGGTCACTGGTATCCTCAACATCTGTATGGGTCTGGCCACGGCCATCTACATGCTCTACCAAAAGTACTGGTCCGGCGGCATCGTCTTCTTGGTCTTTGTCGTCTTCACCATCATCTGTTTTATTTCGTGGATCCCGCGCATCCCCTTCAGCGTCGTCATGCTGCAAGGATCGATGGACGTTGCGCGCCGCCACGGCCACGTCTTTACCGTGTCTCTTATCGGCGGCATCCTCGCGGCCGCGTTTGGTGTCTGGTTCTCCATTACCATGGTCGCCGTGTACGTAAAGTACGAGCCGGGTAACAACGAGGCGTGCAACGCCAGCGGCGGCGGGTGTAGCCAGGCCAAGGTGATTGGTCTCATGGTCTTCATCACGTTTGCCGCCTACTGGATCACCGAGTGGCTCAAGAACACCATCCACACCACCATTGCCGGCATCTACGGCTCGTGGTACTTCTCTCGCGACGACGCCCACTTCCCCCGCGGCGCCACACGTAGCTCGGCACGCCGTGCTCTCACCTACAGCTTCGGCAGTATTAGTCTGGGCAGTCTCATCGTGGCCATCATCAACTTTTTGCGCCAGCTTTGTTCGGTTGCGCAGCAGCAGGCCGCCGGCTCCGGCGATACCCTGGCCAGCATCTTCTTCTGTATTTTGGGCTGCTTCATTTCCATCCTCGACTGGGCCGTCCAGTTTGTCAACCGCTACGCCTTCTGCCACATCGCCCTGTACGGCTCCAGCTACTTTACCGCCGCCAAGGATACCTGGACAATGATCAAGAACCGCGGCATCGATGCCCTCGTCAACCAGTGCCTCATCGGGCCTGTGTTTAGCATGGGTGCCACTTTCGTTGCGTACGCCACTGCTCTTTCGGCGTACGTTTTCTTGAGGATCACAGACCCCGCCTACAACGCCAACGGCGACTACACGCCCGTGATTCTGGCCTATGCCTTTTTGGTTGGTCTGCAGGTCTGCAACATCTTCACGACGCCCATCAGCAGCGGTGTCGACACGATTTTCGTTGCCATGGGCTGGGACCCGCGTGTCCTCATGGAGAACCACCACGAGCTGTACCAGCGCATGGTCGATGTCTATCCCCGTGTGCAGCAGGCCATTCAGAACCGTTGAGGAGGGTGCGAAGCAACAAGGGTGAACGTCAAAGGGTGCGAAGCAACGAGGGTGAAGTACCTTTTATTGTGACGAAGGTGAAGTGAGTGAGTAGTGTGGTAATGGAACGAGGTGATGGCGATGGATACCCGGCGTGTCCAGGTGGTGGACAGCAACTTTTCTTTTTCTTTCTTATTAAAAACAGACATAACACGGATGGTACAGACTGGACTGGGCTGGTTTGTTGGTCATTTTTTATTCGGTGTACTGGTTTTATTTTATTAATTAGGAGCGCGATTGGAGTTTTCATTTTTTGTAAACCGTCGACACAACTGACGTGATCACTTTCAGAGCGATAAAGACGTATGCAGTGTCAAGTAGAGAGACTGCCACATGATAGTGTATATGAATAGATTGCCGGCCTAGATTGCACGGCCGGACCAGAGGCGAGCCTTTTGTGCTTGTACTTGTACGCGTGTCGAGTGCCTGGGTATGCTATTGCTCGCGGTGTATATCGATCCCGCCTTCCAGTCCCAACCGAACATTAACGCGGCTCACATTTCAGGCTGTCTGCAAGCCTCTTCTTCTGAAGACGGGACGTGCAGACTTTTCACAGTGAGATACACAATTCGAACAAAAAATAGAAGAGAGGAAAGAAACAAAAGGGGACAGCTGGACGAGAAATGAGAACACAAAACTGGAGGTTGCCAATTGGTTTACTCTCCCAACATCATTCCGCATGTCTCTTTTTCTTTTCGCATTATTACAAGTCAAAGTCTTAAATGACTGTAAAATTATTTGACAGTCTATAAGAGTTAAGAGAGCACATAATTATTATCATAAGAAGTGACGTTCAGCGGACCGTCGGCCAACTTGTCGGACAAGACAAAGATAGTAATCCAGTCTTCTTTCCTGGTTAAAGGCGGGTTGAGTGTGTTTGTCTCACTAGCACGTTTCTATTCTTGTGGCCATTTATGGTTATTTTATTCATCTGGACTTTCCTATCCCATCCCGCATCGATCGATCGAGACAGACCGATTCTACTGTTGGAGCCGGGACATCAATATCATCCCGTCCCTGTACCTCATCCCAAATTCTTAGCGACCTACGTATCCTCGTCAGTTTCGTCAACAGACTTACGTGTACCGGAGACTCCTATATTGACCCTCGTGTAAAACAGAAAGAAGAGCCGAGAACACCACTCTGGACGTCGGAGAATAAAACATCAGTTAGAGGAAACCGTACAATGGCTGTCCGCAGGGATGCGACTGAGGTTGCTGATTTGATTTGGATGAACGCCCCTTTTGTCCACAATGTAGTACTCTTGCTGTCTCTTTTCTGATCCTCTCTCTTTTGATATTTTCTCTCTCTCTCTCTTCTTGCCATGTGATTGTGCGGTCACCTGTATCGTGCATCGTCGATTAGAGGCATCGTCTTCAACATCCTGTCACGATGTTGTCCTTCCGTGCTGTCGGCGTGGCCATACTGGCCCTCGGCTCGGATCTCGTCACGGCCGACTCGCCCTACTTCTTGACACAAAACTACCTCCCCCACAACTTGACCGACGGCTTCGTCTTTCGCACCGCCGCCGACTACCCGGGAACAGGCGATCCCACCCACGGGTTCGTCAACTATGTCGACCTGCCGACGGCAACCGCCAGGGGATTGGTGAAGGTCGTAAAAGGGAAGGCCGGCTCTGGGGCGCCGTTCTCTCCACAGAACAAGAGGAATGAACAGCTGTACTTGGGTGTGGACCACCAGACGATACTCAACGTGTCGTCACTTTCCACGGCAGCTGGTCCCGGCCGCGGCCGCTCCTCTTTGCGCTTAGAAAGCCGCACCACCTTTTCGTCTGGCCTCCTCGTCGCCGACTTTGCCCACATGCCCGCCAGCCAGTGCGGCGTCTGGCCCGCGTTCTGGGCCTATAATTTCCGGGAAGACCCTGTCGGCGAAGTCGACATCTTAGAGGGGGTCAACCACCAGGCGGCCAACATGGTCAGCCTGCACACGGGCGGACAGTGCCGGTTTACACCTTCGTCAGAAGAAGACGGCGTCGCCCACCGCGACTCCTGTACCGTCGAGTACGGCAATGCATCGACGTACGGCGGGTGTGGTGTGACGGCGCCGGCGGATGCCAACACCTACGGGTCGGCCTTTAACGGCGTCGGGGGTGGAGTGTATGCCACTCTGTTGGAAGCCGACCGCCTGAGAGTGTGGCATTTCGCGAGGGTCAATGTGCCAGTCGACTTGCAACAAGGTCGCCCAAACCCTTCGTCCTGGGGCCGTCCCCTCGCCGACTTTTCCTCGGCCAACGGCGGTTGCGACGTCGCCGCCAATTTCCATTCTCTCACGGTCATTCTGAACACGGACTTTTGCGGCATCAACCAGTCCGACGGCATGTGGAGCAACGACGCGGCCTGCGCCGTGTACCCGAGCTGTGAGGCTTTTGTGGCGAGCCAGCCACAGGCGTTTAATGAGACGTACTGGCTGGTGAACTCGATTAAAATGTACGAGGCGGGGGAGGTCACAGCCCCGGTGATACCAGTCAATACGACGACTGTTGCCAACACGACTTCACCTGTCTCGACGCCATTACCTATCTACACCAACACGACGTCCCAGGTTGTGCCGGTGCCGACTGCAAACACGACGACAACGCTTTCGACGACGACATCTGTCCTGAACCCAACATCACCGAGGCCTACGACCAATTCGACATCTCTGCAGCCAACAGCGCCATCCAACACGGCACCTACGACGACGTCGACACTCACCCAACCGGTTGCGCCGTACCCAATTACCAACTCGACAACGCAGCAGCCGACGGAAACTACAACAGAAACGACGCCACTGACGACTACAAAAGTGACTACAACGTTGGCGACATCCCAGACAGCGGCACAAAACTCAACATCTGTCCAGCCTACAACGACATCGACTACGACGATAAGCCAATCGACAACCAGCCGGCAAAGTACGACCGAGTCGACTACAAGCGAGTCAACAACAAGCCAAACAGTACCAGCCCCAAGTACCACCTCAGTCACTCCGTCGAACTCGACGACGTCCACTCCTGTCACATCAACACACCCGCACCCTTCGACCTCAACTTCGACTTCAATAACAACCTCAACGTCAGTCTCGACAACGACATCAGAATCAACATCGTCATCAACGTGCCTGCCATCATCTACGCCGTCACCAACTACGACATTTACATCAGCATCAACGTCTACTTCAACATCTACGTCGACATCGACGTCCAGGACGACAACTTCCACATCGTCCACCCAAAAGACACACCCGTCACCACCGTACTGGCCATCTCCGTCGTGGCCTCCATATTGGCCGCCGCACTCGACCTGGACGACGACAGTCAAGTCGACCACTACCACAATCACGGAGCCGGCCACGCCGACCGCCACCCACGCCCATCCCCACCCCACCGTCCCCGCCTGGCCCAAGTGGCCGCACTGGCCGCAACCTGTCCAGCCCTGGCGGCCGTGGCGGCCATGGCACCCATGGACGCCGTGGAAACATCCAAAGAAGAGTCCGTGGGGGCCGCCGAATCCATGGAGGAAGCACGGTGAGGACGGGCCGTATAGCGGGAATCCTTACGGATATGACGGCGATGACTGGGATGACGATGAAGGGGACGATGATGGTGGAGACTACGATGACCACCGCCATCACCACCATGATCACGATGAGATTGATTGGGACGACTACGAGAGACACCATCACCACTGGGACGATGATGACTCTGACAATTGGTAGTCGTTATTGGTGACATTTCGTTTCATTTGTTTACATTCAACATTACATATACACTCGCTTTAGACATCTATTTATAAAAAATCCTGCTGGTATAAAATTTAGGGTTTTTTTTTTCCACAACAAGTTTGTGTCTGTTCCTTATGGATATCTCTCGTTCTCCGTGCTCAAGGCTGCCTTCTCATCTTTCTTTTTACTACCCGACAAGAAAAAAAGAAGAAGAAAAGAGCTAAAGGAGTGAAACGTATAAAAAAAAAACGTATAGTAGCGGGTATTCGCTGGTCGTCACCGACCCAACTACTAATCCGCCGATTATAGGATTAACTCGCGTGCCGCGTCTTCATTGCTCTATCTTAGGCTTTGTATACACCGGTGATTGTTTTGATCTTGTCTATACGGGAACCGATGCGGCCGCCCAGCTTGGCCAGGTCCTCGTTGCGTACCTGGCGGTAAAAGTTGGACTGCAGACATGTTAGGGGCTTCTCCAATCCAAAAGACCAAAAGATTCAAGAAAATCGAAAGATCATCACCGACGAATACATACTCACCGTCTCTAGATACCACTTCTGGCCACCGCCGCTGTCAATGTAGACATCTGACGAGACGATGCCCGTGGTGCCGTCTTTGCCCACGAACTTGCTCGAGGCCCGAATTGTCGGCCGACTGTTGGGATTTCCCACCAGCTGCGTCTGGTAGTACCCAGTAATGGTCGAACTGACAAGGTATGTGCCCGCCGGAAAATACACGAGGGCGGGCTGCGTCGTGCTCGACAGACAGTCGGCACCACACCGCTTGCCGTCTATAATGGCCTTGTTGGTGGCCGCCGTGTCGTCCGTGATGCCATCGCCCTTGGCTCCATAGTCCTTGACGTTGCGGAAGAGCTTGTAGTGGGCTGCATCGGGGGCAAACGGCGCGTGGCCGTGCTCGGCAGCGGCCATCTGTTCGAGCCAGTAGCTGGTTGAGGCAGTGTCACTGTTGCCGCCATTGGCGCCATCGCCAGAGTCGGTGAAATTCAAACTTCTGCCAAAAGGGTGGTGGGTCTGTCGTGTCCTTTTTCTCTCAAACTCTCTCTTCTTTAACTTTTCCTTAACTTCTGCCTCGCGCTTCCCCCGAGCTTGCTGGATGGGCGAGTCCGGCGCATCAAACTTGTACGTGCGGTACAGAGTTCCGTTGCGTGCGCGTTCAGCCGCCTCAAACTCGGCCAACAGAGCGGCCGCAGAAGCTATTGCAGCAAATGCGTCATTTGTTTCTGTAGCATCCGTCGACCGACAGCCTTTGGCCCTGGCAGTGACTTCAGTTGCATCTGCATGCCGCGACTTGTACGTATTGCGTCGCGGACTCACGACATATGGTTGGTACGTCGTGGCCCAGTGCTGCAGCCCAGTGCTGCATAGCCGTGGCAACCAGCCGCTGTGCCTCGTTCACGGCCGACTGTGCAATGTTGTTGTGCTTGTTGATGGCGGCCGTCAGGTTGGACTGTGTGGACTGAGCTTGCGCTGTCTCTGCCAAGCGGGCTGCATACTCCACGCGCCGTGACCGCGCGGCTTCCGTGATGGCATTGATCTCGGCATGCTGCTCGGCGGAACCGATGTATGACTTGCCCTAGAAGAGCTGTGCACCAGCTGCGGTATGAATATACCAAGTGAAGAAGCACACCAGTTGGACAATCATCTGCGTACTCGCACAGCTGACTCTTAATCTTTGATAGTAGTTGTCTAGATTTGGATCCGTCCTTCCGCAGCCCGCCGCTGCCGCTCTTCCAACAGACACACCTCAAGCACGACAAAGCAGCTCACACCCGTCACTGCATATGCCACGTGGGTCTGTACCGTGCCGTACCAGGTAAGAAGGGCTCGACAAACCGCGAGGGCGGCCAGAGTTGGTTACGTGGCACCCATGCGATGGCATCCCAGTTCCGGGCCGCCTGGAGGCCAGCCAAGACTACAAACATGGCGCCCTGTAGGCCGAGGGATACTAGACTTAGGCTGCCGTGATCGCCGCTTGCCTTGACGGCGTGGATCTGGTTCACGGCGGGCAAGAACAAAACGCTGTGTTGGAAATGAACAGAAGCGTCATCCAGATACTTAGGCCAATAAGATAAACAGGGGACCAGTAGCTGCCGCTCTGCCACTCGTCCAGGTCAAAGAGTGGGTTCTGGTTGAGGCCCATGTAGACGAAAGAGATGGACAGGACGACGGAGGCCGTGATGCCAACAGCGATTTGCATCGTCCGGGATGGAGTCGAGGGGGTATTGACGTAAACAACATCGGTGGATGGAGATACTGATACCGCCTCTCCTTCCTCACCAGTGGCGGCGGCGGAAGCGCCTGCCACCATCGCTCCTCCATTTTCATCACTCCGATAGTGAATTTACAGTGCCAGCAGGGTCATGGCAGACAGCCACTGCACAATGGCCTGGAGGATGCCGAGCAGCGACGACAGAGCCTTCCAGCCAGTGTATGGCCCGCCGTTGACGCAGTTGTACTCGCCATAGAAGACCGGGTGGCAGACACGTAGCGCCAGCGTGAAGACGGAGAAGAGGCTGTGGAAAAGAATGTAGCGTGATGCTATGCCGTGGGTACCATGTTGAATAATGGCAATGTATTGAGGGACGTATGCGGCAACGATGAAGAAGCAAAAGAGTCTGTTGAAGAGGTTGATGCGTCAGAAGTAATTGTTAAGCGCCTGTGATTGAAAGGCGGACCATTGTTCTGAAAAGAGCTAGCTCAGCCATCATGCAGAGGAAAGGGGGATGTACAAAAGAGGAAGGCTACACCGCGCTGCGTCGCGAGGTACCTGGAGCTCGGCTGCCTAGTACATTGCCAGGCCTCAGCGGCGGTCGAGGCGGCCCCGCGGCGGGCGAATCAGAAAACGGGCTCGAGGACGGCGGCACAGGCATTCCTGTATCTGCACATGTGCCTCGCATCTTTGGCCGTCCGTGATGGGATTTCGGTATGGCTGACTTTATAATCTGAAGATAGATGAGTACGGAGATGTTTACCACTTGAAGTCCCTTTTCCCCCAGCTATTCTACAAGCAAATGAAAATATTCAAGTGCAAAAGAGAAGTGAACGTTAGATTCTGACTGTTATGTTCGAACGTCTCAACCCTGACTGGCACTTTGGCATCAATAGTTCCCAATGAAGCAAGGGGATTGTCACAGTTTGAGTATTTTGATAAATAACTTGATTTTCATATTCAAAACTAATAAGAAGGAAGCTGACTTATCCCTCGAGTGCAATCTGTTAGCTGACATCATCAAAATCACATGGCATACGATCTTGTCTCGTCGATCATAAAAACATAACTTTTGAATTCAAATACGTGGCTGTGTCACAGTCTTGTAACCCACGATAATTAAATTGCATAATGTCTCGTTGGCCTCGATCAACCTCATATGCCTCAAAGTGGCAATTCATGCCAGCCTCACACAAAGAGGAGTTTTGGGATATACTACGTGAACGAGATGGTGAACAAGTCAGTGACGAAAGTGTTGTTGCAAGCGAACCCCGCTTTAACATACATCGGTGCTTGGCGCCCCAAAACAAGTCTCGAGACCTAGCTTCTCCGGACATGGATGAAACCGATGCAGAGGGAAACACCATGTTCCACCATTCTGCTTTCAGGCCGCTTCATGATGATAATCTTGAAACCCGAAGAAACGTTCCGCAGCCCTTGATCTCGATGCCGAACAGTCAAACGATAACGGACGCACGCCCCTTCACGTTCTTTGCAGTCATGACTGGTACTGGTGCGTGTCACCGGAAGGAAGCGGGTATGAAGCAGGGCATATCCAACGCTTCTTGAAGTTTGTCCGCCATTTTCAGGGCCGTGCTACAGGGGGCAATTGCCTATTTTAGCAGGTTCCTCGAGCTCATGCATGTTGGAAGCAGTAGACAAACCAAGTAATATGAGGCCATGCATGATAATCTACATGCCAGCACATGGCATTGATTGATAATGGTTGGTCATCCGCATGCAGAGTGCAAAAAGTAGCCGTGTCTATTATAAAAGCTACCAATTGTTTATGAAATGACAAACAAGATTATCTATCAAGTTCTAGAATATAATCGAAAAGAAAAAGACAAGTATCGAGAGATACTCCTGAATCCTGTGTGCATCATCTGCCTGGCTGCCCGCTGTGAGAACAGCTCACTTCATCGGTAAAGCCATCTTCTGAGACTGGCTGTTATGTCAATGTGAAACGACGGTCGCCTAAACGTCAATCTTTGTCTCTTGAACAGTCTGCTTCTGGTCAATGCTCTCGGTGGACTCGATCACAGTCTCAGCATTGAGCACGCGGCGGGCCCGGCCCCAGGCGATGGAGTGGCGGGCAGACACCTTCTCGGCAAAAAGTTGGTCGACCTCGGCGAAGGAAAGGCCCGTGACATCGGGGAAGCAGAAGAAGGCCCAAACAAAAGCAAGCACGTTGATTCCGCCAAAGATGTAGGTCACGTTGATGCTCAGGTTGCCGGCAGTGGGATCGATAATGTAAGGCAAGACGAAGCCGATTACCCAGTTAAAGACCCATTAGCTCAGCAACGAAATGTTCATGTGCTGGTTACGAAGACGCCACGACCAGAGCTCGGTCATGGTGCACCAGCTGACGGGGCCCCAAGTGCCGGCATAAGTGGCAATAAAGAGGACGGAAAAGGCAATCAGGGCGTTGCTGGCCACAGAGCTCGCGCCTTTGGTCGAGTGCACAATGCCTGCGAGAAGCATAAAGATAGCCTGCAGCACGGCACTGACCAGCAGCAGCTTGTGACGGCCAAAGCGGTCCATGGTGTAGAGCGCGGGCAGCGTGAACGTGGACATGACAATGGCCAGGATCAGCGACACCAGGTATGCATCGTTGACACCGGCAGCCTTAAAGAAGGACGTGCCATAAGCCAAGAAGAAGCCAATGCCAACATAGACGCCGAAAATAGACATGACAATACCAATAACCTGCCGGCGGAGGTTGTTGCCCTTGAAGCACTCGAGATACGACCGCAGGGTGACGGGCTCGTCGAGGGCCAGGGAAGACTCAATGTCGCGCATCTCGGTCACAATCTCGTCAGCGTTCGCGTACGTGTTCCGCAGCACAGCCAGGGCCTTGCTGGCCTCTTGCGGCTTGCCCTGCTTAACAAGCATGACGGGCGACTCGGGCGCCAGCGTAGCGGCCATGAGGAGGAACACCACGTGCAGGCACTGGAAGCCGATAGTGACGCCTAGAGGAAGGGGGTTAGCACAAAATTTATTTTGTGGAACGGCACGCTTGTTAGTTTCATGTAAACTTACGCCACGACGGAGGGCCCGTTGCAAAGGATGTGCCGTAGTTGATAATGTTGGCCGTCACGTTGCCGAACGTGGCCACCTGTTCCCAGCTGGCAATCATGCGGCCGCGGATGGCCGGCCGGACGCTTTCGGTCAGGTAGGCTGGGACATAGACGGAAATGACGCCGAGCGTGTAGCCCTCGAGAATCCGGCCGACAATGAACACAGCCGGACCACCGACGCTGATCATCTGAAGAATGATACCGACGGCCATGAACGCTGCAGCAATGGTGAACACGCCGCGGTAGCCAAAGCGGAGGGGCATGTAGGCCTTGGCAGACGCGCCAAAGAGCGTGCCAATCATCATCATGGACGTAAAGAGGGAACGAATCGCAGGTGTCAGGTACCAGCCATCGGCCGCATCATAGATGCCATAGCGCTCGATGAAATCAGGCGAGGAAAGAACGCCATTGAGATATGTGGACTCATAGCCAATAAGTGAGCCTGAGAGAAGAATTGTCAAAAAATAA
This sequence comes from Ophiostoma sp. CBS 140.51, assembly GCA_029298735.1. Lineage (NCBI taxonomy): Eukaryota > Fungi > Ascomycota > Sordariomycetes > Ophiostomatales > Ophiostomataceae > Ophiostoma > Ophiostoma sp. CBS 140.51. The sequence continues at coordinate 16,730 of JANSLP010000152.1, forward strand.
TACGCGAGTATTCACTTGTCTTCGATGTAGATGTGTATGTGCACGTGCGTCCGTGTTCTTGTTCATTTTTCTGTTTGTGAAAATAACTTACCACAGCCCAAGAGGGACAGATAAATGATAAACTGGCGGAAAGAAGGCATGGCTGTTCTGTCGTATTTGCGTAAAATGGCGGATGTGATAGACATGTCGAGCTGCAGATGTTAAGCGCAATGGATGAGCGATTGATGCTATGAAGCAGCTGCTGCGTGAGGCGGTATATTTTTCGGAATCGACATGATCATCAACAACGATGACGATGCCGCCTATATATGGTATTGTACGATGCCATGTTGTACTGTTCAAACTCCCACGCCGTCACGATATTTTTCTCCTGTATCTTCACATAATCGTCAGTCACGAAAAAGAAAGATAAAAGATCCCAATTAGGAAATGGCTCCAAACGTTATCGTGGCTGTTATCAGTGCCCAGAAAGTCTAGACGCTTGTCAGTTTGTTTTAGCGGACTATGTATTCCTTCTCAGAACAAGCTCCACAACTTTTATCTATATCCTGGCGCCTCGTATATGGAGCTAGGCTAAGGATCTTGACACACGCAAGGCCGTACAGAAGATGCAGTTGTTATCGGCAGTTGGCGTGCCATGTGTGATATGGCATAACCGCAAGGCTGCGTTGTTTCTGCACTCCCAAAACGAAAAATTCCCAGGGCGGAATATATTTTCAGCTATCTTTTTGTAGAAGAGAGATAGATAGGGTTCTATTTTCAACACTCGATTTCACACATAGTCGTCTAACATCTCGCCTCGTGAATCTTTACGAAATGATCAGTGCCAAATAGTCGTATGCCAGGATCCCAAGGACACACATCTTGACAACGGTGACAAGTCACATGTTTGGGTTTTGGGTATATGTTCTGTCGAGGATTATTATGCAGCTCGATACTATGATGAATCTATACCTACCGGATGCCATTGTGTTTGCCTGTTTGAATTATAAACTCATGTATCGCTTTTCTCACTTAAAACAGTCTCCATTCTCACACCCAACAAAACCACCTTCACACAGCAAACTTGCTGTGCGCCCGCAGAGTTGCACCGTATTTGTACAAAATAATGAGTCCCATGACACCGCCGACACACAGCCCACCCAATAAAGACGAGCCCCGGGCCACACCCAGCGCATCCGTCAATGGCCGTGACCAGAGCAGTGCGGCGAATGAGTGAGCGCAAGAGTCCGTTGCCAGCAAACACCGAAGCCACGTACTGCGGGTAGCTGAGAGAAATATAGACAAAGACGCACTGGATAATAACAACCATACCGGCGGATGTGATGCCAGCGCCGATCGTGGGAACAATCCAGTGCACCTCGGACCGAGCGGTCCAGCCAAAGATAAAGAGACCCGTGGGTACAAGCAGAGAGGCAAACACCGCGGGAAGCAAACGGTCCTCGGGCGGTGTTTGTACCTGTCCCGCTAGGTCTCGAGGTACCACATAGTAGTAGACATAAGAGCAGTACGGGATACCTGCGAGCACGACACCAACGACAATAGCCAGATAGACTAGCCCGCACTCGCCGAGATTGAAGCCATAGATGCCCTGATAAACAATGGGGAACATTTCGAAGAACGAGTAGTAGATGCCGTAGACGAAGCCAGTGTATATACTGGTGAACAGAATTGACGGGTCCAGGGCGTGCATCTGCCAGGGCACGATCAGCGAGCGCCACAGCAGAAGCTGCACAGACGTCTTATGCTCGAGTTCGGCTTTCGAGTGGTAGTTGGTGCCCGGGTAGCATTTGCGCAGTCTCTGCGCACGCAGATACAGAATCTTGCGAGGCGACGTCTCCGGTAACAACAGCAAGAAGAGCAACGTTGGGGCGTTGACAATGACAACTTCCCACAGCGGCCAGCGCCAGCCAAGTACTGGAACGGAAAAACCAGACACGATGGGTGCAATCGAGGCCGCTGCAAAGCCAGAGCAGGCCCATGTATAGAGAGCAAGTGGCTTGATACTGTCCGAGGCAATATCTGAAAGCGATGCACCACCGGCTGTCATGACGGGCGAGCCAAAGATGCCCTGGAAGAAGCGCAAGATCATAAAAGAATGAACGCTGGTAGCAGTTGCTGTGGGGATGGAGAGTATGAGGAAAATGAATGTTGCGGTCAGGTACGGTGGTGTACGGCCAATGCGAGCCATGTCCGTCAATGGCGAGATGAAGAGCGGCCCGACGCCATAGCCGAGAACAAACAGGGATATGCCAAGGCCGGTCACCATGGGCGTCGTGTGAAAGGCCGTCTCAAACGCCGCCTGGGACGCGGCAAATACCGACGACGAGAGGTAGATGGCCGAGTTGGCATAGTTGATGGTAAAAAAGATGCGAAATTTCTGGAAGCCGGACCAGTGAAGCGGGTTGGCCGGGTCTGCGTCTCCGTACCAGTCGACAACGTGAACACTGGGTGGTACTGACTCAATGTCGGCTTCTTTTGTGTCTTCAGAGCATTCTTTTTCGCTGCCGCTTGATGGTGTGCATATTGGTGGCTGTGATTGCAGTTGCGATGGCGGCGATGACGGTGGTGGGTAAAATCCGGCTTGCTCTTCGGGGTAGGAGGCCAAGCGGCCACCAGACACCCAGTGGGCAAAGCTGCCCAGGGGCGTGTTGGCAAGGGATTCGAGCATTTCAAGGCCTGTGTATCTCAGAAGATGATACGAATTATGGCATAGAGAGATAACAAGATGTTAAAACAATGTGCTTTACTTCGTCTTGCTTTTGATTGGGAATTTCTAGACTTTGGCTTATTTTGGCCTGAAAATTCTGTGCTCCTTCAGCATGCAAAAGCAAGGAAAGTATTATCCGCTTGTCTCGATTTTCGCTATTAGAGTACCCCAGGGAAGCTTGCATGAATTCGGCGATCGTACCCCACCTGACGGGCCGGATCCATGACCGGGCGCTAAAACGGGACGGAGGATAAACGGGATATACTTTCCGTTATGGACAAATTCACGACTGCCAACTGCACGTAATTCTATGCTTATTCATCGTTCGGCAGATAATGGAAATAATTTTGGGCAGAACACTACGAATTTATCTAGTTTGTAAACGGCAGCATATAAATTTCAAAGTCCAACAGTTGGGGACGTTCCTGACACACTATTATTGAGCACAACGTAATCCCAGTTGTCGCCTCTATTTACATATTTTCTTACAATGTCCCTTTATACAGACTCCGAAGTTACACAAGCCTATGCGGCAATCTTTGGCAAAAATGCCATCGGTGCCGCTTTGGATGACCGGGTACCCGAGCCCGGCTCTTCTCGTCCCGTAGCGGCCCGTCGCGCCGGCACGGATGCTTTTTGGGACAATGTCCGTATGGCACACACATTTTTCAACGACATCGACCGTGTCGACTACACAACAACAACTGCAGATGGCCACACGGTGCCTCTCAGGTGGTACGCCAAGCAAGGGGCGCAGATATCCCAGGACGAAGCAACGACAACAGCGGCCGTTATTTACGATCTTGGGCTCTGTGGCCAACTATGACTTTCTCGTGGCACTATACGCATCTGAGAGTGGCGTGCCCTTTCTGGCCGTTGAGTATCGTCTGTGCCCCGAGGTTGTTTACCCGGCACCGATCGAGGACTGCTATGCCGCAGTTAAGTGGCTCCACGAACAGGCTGCCACTCTCAACGTCGATTCGGCGCGCATTGCTGCCATGGGCGATAGTGCCGGTGGTCTGTACGCTGCATAATACGGCGTTGATGGCACGGGCACGTCCGGAGGGACCAATGATTGCAAGGCAACTGCTGTTGTGCCCGGTGCTTGACGATCGGACACAGGCACGCGACAACCTGCGTGGGCTGACGTCACTCGGATTTGCCGACGTTGGCACGGCCTGGTGGGCGTTTCTGGGGAACATGTATGGCAGAAGCAACGTGCCAGAGGAGGCTGCATCAGGCCGGCTCGTCGATGCCACTGGCCTTCCCGAGCTGTACATGGATGTTGGCGAGCTGGACTTGTTCTGCGTCGAGGACACGGCGTATGCAGTCAAGCATATGCAGGCGGGCATTCGCACAGAGCTGCATATCCATCCCGGAGTGCCCCATGGCTGGGAAGTAGTGGCACTGCATGCGGCCATATCGAAGAGGGCGTTTGCTGACCGCACACGAGCCATCCAAGCCATCGGGCAGAAATTGAGCAAGTAATGATATCAAGACCATGTATTCTTGTAGACAGTAATCTAATCCAATGCAATAAATATCTCGTTTATCAATATATACTGGCCTCACCAGATATTGTCATAGTGCAGGCGGCTGAGCATATCAAAATTTTCGTAGTCGCCCGGCAAATAATCCGAGTCAAAGGCAAAACTCGTTTCGGTCAAGAAGATCCCAAGGTTTGCATCGCGAACAACTCCGTCAGTGGCCGCCGTTGCCGTGGCATCCAGTGTGTTGGGAGCAATCTCGATTGTGGTTTCGACCGGTAGTTCAGTGATCTGTTCCTGGTGCTGCTCCCGATGTTGCTTCTGCTGTTGAGGCGGACTCTGCGTCTGCTGCTTCGGCTTGTCTAATGCGTATAGTACGGCCACGTTCTTCCAGATATGCCTTGCCGGGCTCCACATGACCGACAATTCCTCCAGAACTTGGAGACACAACGTCATATCCCTCTCAATAGTCACACCGTGTGTTCCCGCCCAGCGCAGGTTCTTGGCATTAAACAAGATGAGCGCCGCCGACAATGTGCAATGCGTTGCCGTGATGGGGCTCTGCCGGAAGTTGCCGTATGCCGCGCGATACTTGCGTGCAATGGAGCAAATGTCGCCGGCCGCCTGGTAGCACACCTTCTTGGCCCGCTCGACGTCTGCCTCGGACACGCGGTCGTCTCCAGTTTGTGGCTTGTTGCCTTTAGTGCTATTGCCCGGGGTGTTAAGAAAAGGTCTCATGAGAATAATGTAGGCCGTGTGGTACATCATGTGCAAGGTATAAACCTGCGGCATCTTCTGGTGCCTGCCCCTGTCCACTCGTAGGACATCAGGCAGGTCATACTGCCAGTTCTTGAGAGCAAGGAGCTGTGAGTCAACAAAGATTGCCCGCTGCTTTCGTCCACGTAGTGGCTTGGGAGCATACAGCGAGAGCATTGTCTTCTCGAGGCAGTGACACAGTTCGACCATGGCGCGCTGATATGTCGCCACATGTGGATGCCTCACTGTCTGTGTGCCTTTGACACCTTCGTACGACGGGGACGGTAGTTCAACCACACCTTGCGAGTCTAGAAATGTACAGATACGCCCCGTGTAGCATGCTGATAGCTTGTCGACAATATACAGCGACCAATAGATGCGCCGCCGCAGCTCGACCTCTGCGCGTAACAGCCATTTACCTTCCGCCAAAGACGCACAGTCGAGGTTCAGGCCCATGTCAAGGGCCAAACGGTTAGCCATGCCTTGATGCAACCAGCCTGCGGCATCGGCTCCCATGGCCTGCAATTGTTAGCCACCTGAAGCATAGAGTAATACAGTACAAAAGTAGATAGACGGCAGCATACCACGTAGATAGTTCCTAAAATGCACAGGGCCTGCAGTGTCGAGATACTGGGCCACTTGAGATCGTAGTGCAACAAAACCTCGGCCTTTTCCAGGAACAAGCGACCGCGGTCCGGGTCAGGCGGCCTCTCTGGGTCTGAGTCGACATCGTACCGGCTACCGACGCACAAGATGCAGTTCAGCAGTAACGGACTGAAATAGGGCCCCTTATCTGCCCGGCTTTCTCGGAACAGCCTTTCATCAACGACTTGGCACCACGGTTGCTCCCACGTAAAGTATAGGTCGATTAGCCGCTCCTCCAATGCCTCGGGCAGTTCGTTGTCGTCGACGACGTCCTGGTAGAACTGGTTGAAAAGGGCTCGCGGAGTATTGGCCGCTGCTTTTGAGTTGGGATGACCGTCTTCGTCGTTCGCATGTCCGTCCTCCTCTTGTTGAAACTCGAGGCGGCCACTGATCGGTCCAAAGTAGCGTGCCTCGCCGTCAGCATCAAAGTTGAGCAGCGCGTTGTGCGAGAGTGCACCAGGTAGTGACGATGTCAGGCTGCTATCATTCACGTCTCTGAAGCCGCTTTGGTTGTTGGGGACATCTGGAGACACCGGGCTCTTTGTTTGTGGATGTCGAACAACTGGCGATGCCTCATCGGCCGTTGCCATTGCCGTGTCCTCGGCCTCATTTGACTGTTGCATCCCGCCGGGCTCTTCTTGGCCCTCTTCGTTTGCGGTGAACTCGGCAACGGCTGTCTCGACATCCACAGACGTGGACTGCAAGATACGTTCCAGAACATTGACACGTCGCCGAAGCATGTCCACGTAGGATTTGGGTGAAGGCCTGCGGCCATCATCGGCCGTGGAGTAGCAGCACGCGACCGAGAGATTCGTGCAGCGTACACATGCAGGCTGTCTTCCGTCGCACTAGTGGCCCATTTTCAGTAAGCTGATACAGCAACTTCCATCTTCTTCTCCGGCCCCATTTAGATCTTACCTTGACTCTTCGCTTTCGACATCGCTCGCATGCCCTGCTGGTGTTTCTGCGCTTGCCCACCTTTTGCGGGGCACTACCCAATTGCAACGGGCTGCCTCGTCGATTGCCCATGTCGTATTGTGAGTACTATTGTGGGTACTGCTTTTCCAATGGATCACTGTGATGGTTGTAGGCGGAAGAAGCAGAGAATACAAAAGACATAAAAGGTAAGGAATATATGTTCCTTTGCTCTTGCCTTGTCGTTGAAAGGGGAGCTGCGCTAATGGTGCAGGTGGAAGAACGAACGACCCGGAATATATATTCCGTTCTTTCCTTTGCTTGCACTAAAGCGTCCCACTTTTCTTATCCCATATTAGTTATGAACTCGTGTTAGTCGACATACTACACGCATTATTGGTCGATCGAGTCATTGATGTTCTGTGCCAGTGCAAAAACGGAATATACTTTCCGCTCGACGTCATCGCGGAGGTGCTTAAAGAAGTCCATCTCAGCCGAGCGTCGTATGAATCTTGCACGACAGAAGTTGGAACTTTAATCTCACAGTTTTATCTGAATCTCGAGAAATCGCACAATATCTTTCTAGAGGCCAAGACGCCATGGTGACAAGACAACACTCACAATGTCTCATCTCAATTACTACAGCTACGAGGGCTTTGGCACCGGTGCCCTCGAGTCCCACGCCTACAACCAGGCCGTGAGGGTTGGTGACAACGTCTACATTTCTGGTCAGGGTAAGTGGTTTCTCTACCTTTTTTTTGTTTTTGTTTTTACATCCTCTCAATCTCTCACATTCTTGTCCTTTCTTTCCATCTTAACATTGAGCCATGCTTTAGGAGGCTGGGACCCCACGACTTGCGTGGTGCACAAGGATGCCGTGGCCCAGATTGACCAGGCCTTTGCCAACGTTGATATGGTGCTTAAGGACGCGGGCTGCGCGGGCGGCTGGGAGCAGGTTTTCACAGTGCGTTCCTACCACTTGAACCTCAACAAGGATGCTCAAGACGCCATGGTTCGCAACTTTCGCAAGTGGATGCCCAACCACAAGGCGCTCTGGACGTGCGTCGGCGTGACTCGTCTGGGCGAGGATAACATGACCGTGGAAATTGAAGTTATTGCCAACATCCCGAGCGGAATAAGAGCTTAGAGCGAGGCGATGGAGTGAACCGTTTCCTATGATATAACAATAAAGGAGATAGAAGAGTAAGAAACTGAAATTACCGATAGTGCTCCCAACCTTGCCCCCGCCACCAGACAAGATATTACACGTAGAGTTTCTGTAGGGGTCCCAACCAAGGACCACATCTTGGTGGGAAACAGCCTACTGAGTACGCCGTATGCCAGACAAATTTTGCCAAGCAGTAAAAGCTGTATGGGCATTACTTGTATTAACACTGAAACTCTAATTTTGTGGGCTGGCTGAGCTAAGCTCGGTGCAGCGTCTATTATTTTCAGGCTTGGGGGAGCGAAACGTACGAAGTAGGAATAGATTACCGGATGGAATATAGATCCCGTAGGACCATCGCCGGGCCGGTATCCAGCAACTTCCGCCAGCAAGCTAAGGATTAGATAACGAGTATATTGATTTCCTTCTTGTATCTATCTTGTACTGAGCATTGATATTTATTGCAATTAAAATCATTCACTATTTTATCTTCATGTTCGTGGTATGAAAAGAGCCACACATCCAGCAGAACAGCGAGACTTTGAGAGCCTGTCTCGTTTATCCGTCAACATCACGATCCAACTACTACTTGAATTGAATCAGCAACAGTGGGCGTCATTGTATCCGAAATGCCCACAAGCACAGTTGTCCAGGTGGCAGATCTTTCCACGGGTCTTGTTACGGACTTCTCAACAACACTTGGCCATGCTCTAGTAGAGCAGCAGGCTCAGCTTCTCGATGGCACACTCGAGGCACGCAGTTCACAAAATGCACAGGAAGACTCATTAGACCTGTTCCCTTCTTTACCAAAAGATCAGCTGGCTGTTGTTACACCTATTCTGGGCCCCAAGCTCAACTTGAAGCTTCTCACTATTCCGGTGATCCGTCCCCGATCTGGTGAAGTGACGGTCAAGATTGAGTGGACAGGCATCTGTGGCAGTGTAAGGATGGCAAAATACCACAATGCTGCCATTATTCAATTGCTGACTCTCAAACCCTTACCAATAGGATGTTATGTTCTCTTTAGGACCGCAACCGGGATTCCCCAGCGAGTTTCATATTGGCGGGCATGAGGGCATCGGCCGCGTCGTTGCCAGCCACGATCCGTCGTTTGTTGGCCTGCCTGTTGCAGCTCGCTACCTGTGCAACACCTGCCGAGCGTGCCACCATTGCCGTGAAGGCGTGCCCGAGTCATGCTCAAAACAGGAAAACTTTGCCCGCACGCTCGCCGGCACTTTTCAGGAGTACGTCACGGCTCCATGGGACAGCTTTATGCCGGTGCCAGACTGGGTGCTGGGCGAGCCCGACATTGTCAGCCCGCACCTCTACACCGCGGCTCTATGTTCTGGAGCTGCTGCGCTCAAGGCGGTCAAAAATGCTGCCGTCCGCCCGGGTGATGTTGTTGTCGTATTGGGCGTTGCCGGTGGCATCGGGCATCTGACGGGCCTACTGGCCAAGTCTGCGATGCATGCCAAAGTCATTGGTGTAGACATGGCCAGCAAACGCGACATCTTGGACCACGGCGCCTGCGACATTTTCGTGCCAATTGCCGACAGCGGCCCTGGCTCGCCCAAAGACTGGGATGCGTTTCAACGCGAAATTGCCGACGCGGTCCAGTGGCTCCGGCCCCGGGGCTCGGCTGTCCGCAAGGCAGACTCGGTAATTGTCACGGCGAGCACAGAAACTGCCTTTGTGAATTTGTGCGACTATGTCTGCGACGGGGGCTCAATAGTCTGTGTTGGGTGAGAATGTGCCCTCTCTATTGCAGTGTCCAACATTTGTCTCCAGACTAACAAAAGTGTTTTACTACCAGCGTGCCCAAAACTGGCGGAGAAATTCGGCTTTTCATCCCTGACGTTGTTGTTAAGCAGATTAAGATCACGGGTAGTCTAATGGGTGACTGGGAGGAGACCTACGAGGTCATGGACCATATCCGCGCCGGGACCATCAAGCCTGTGACACAAGTCGTGACACTTGATGAAGTGCCCGATGCCATGGCGAAAATTTATGAAGACAATCATACTGGAAAGCTGGTTGTGCGTGTTGGGGGCGACGTTCATGGGAAGAGACAAAAACCTTGAGTTCATCTCGGGTTTTCTTCTCTCAGCAACAAAGGATGTGGAGTGATTTTCAAGAAAAGGCCGAAAGGGTAGTACGAGCGTATCTTTGCTTTCTTCAGCGGTGCGCCTGTACGGCAGTTATCCAATGGAGCCAACGACACAATGACGCCTAAGATATACTTTGTACACATCAAAGAAATTTTTTTGTATATGTCATTATGTGTTTTAACAATTCATACTATTCGTATGCTGATGAGTTAGAACTAGGAAGGGTAAGAATCACAGAATCAAAGGTAAGAGACCCAAGCCAGCACCACAATGACCAAAACCTCTAGCTGAAAAAAAGGCGCAAGCATGCTGCGCAAGATACCGCTGCAAACATTCGTCGACGTCCTTCATCTTCCCCTCGCGACAGCCTTCAACGACGCCTCCCACTGACTTATGTGTTCTTGTGCCTGGAGGTGTTGTTAGCCTTTAATGCTCGTGTACATTCTACAACACAGAACTAAGTGGTACAGGGGAACTTGAAAGTCTTGCTTGTTGACGACGCGTTCGATGCCATCGCATCCCATCTTCAGCGTGTCCATCTTGGGGCCGTATAAAGCCCGTAGTCCGTGCTTTCTTTGTTTTGTAGACTTTGTTTCCCATAACACTGGTCAACATGATCCATGAACAAGATGGAAGTTCCGGGTTTGAAACGGTTACGTGAAGAGTAAACACTGAGTCATAGCACATATGTCACTGCACCAGGCGAGCTATCGAGATTGCCACTTGAGTCGTTAAAAATGCATTACATTGCTCCGTGGTGGTCATTAAAAGCTAAGTACAGAAAGGTAAATAAACTGCTGTTGTACACCGCTCCATCTAATCTACTCTCGTCCACCCACACTATGGCGTCGCCGGCAGCACAGCACCCGGGTTGGCAGTCTTGAGGTAGTCAGCCGGCAGCTCGTCGTTGGGCGGCGCCTGCAGCTGCTCGGCCCAGGCCCGGACGGTGTCGTAGTTCTTGCACATGTGTGTCGTATGAAAATCGGGGAAGGCGGCCGGGTGGTCCTGGTCGTACCAGACCTGCCCCAAGACGCCCGTGTCGACGTTGCACATCAACACCTGTCGCAGAATGTCGACACAGTGGCTCACATGCTTCTGGAGAATGTTGTCATCGTTCAAAAAGGCATGGGTGCCCATGGCCTTGTAGTAGTCGACGTTGTAGTACAGGGCTTTGCGGACCAGATTCAGGCAGTGGAGGTGGTGCATGCCCTCGACGTTGACCAGGTAGCCGCCGCCGTACTGGTCGGCCCTCTGCACGTGGTTTTCCGAGAGTCCACTCCTGGGGCCGGCCTCGGCGGGGATGACACCGGCGCGGTAGTCAACTCCCAGTGCCTCCCACGCGGCGTCCACGTCCGGTGCACCAGGACGACGGTACACTGTCTCTTCCAAAAAGGAGCCGTTGAACTTGACCGGCGCATAGTGTATGTTGACATCATCCAAGAGCGGCGAATACTGCGTTGTGTGGGCGGCGCACTGGGTGTCGAGATGGCGTGGACCATAGGCCGAGAAGCGGCCAGCCAAAGCGCCCATAATCAGAGAAGAGACATTGGTGACGGCCAACACGGCAATCACGATGCAGGCACGTTTCCAGCGTGCACTCCCTGTCGAGGATGGCTTTTCTGATAGCGACGTGTTGGAGTCTGACGACCTGATGAAGCGAGTCGACTCGCCGGCATCTTGAGCTTCGGCATCGTCGTCGGAATGGCGGATGGGGCGGTAGTCGGAGGGCATTGTGAAAAATATGAGGGTGACGAAGTAGGAAGGGGAGGAGAGGGTTTGGAGTAGTGAGAGCAGAGAGAAGAGTTGCTGTTCACTCTAGCTGAAGTGAACAGAGCGTATCCAACAATGTCAAGATGGGATGAATACAGGCAAAGATAGAGATGAAAAAAAAGAAGATGCAGAAGGCAAGAAACGGAGAAAGAGAAAACGTAGAGAAGGTAAAGTGAGATGAGGGGAGAGTAAGGTTGAATATGACGTTGTAAGTGAGAGAGACGGACGGTCTGTCTTGGAGGGAATACGAACTTTTGTTGGAGAGTAACAAGAGAGAGTCAGACTGGAGAAAAAGAGACGGACAAACTCGTATGTTTTGTCGTTCGTTTATTGTGTTTCCCTCTCTCTTTGATTTTCTTTTCCTACTACTCCGTTTTGGCCGTGTTGTCCGTTTCTCCGTTGTAGACTGGAGTTCGTAGCTGTTGTTCTGTCTTGGTCTCGTCTTTCTATTTTTGTTTTTCGCCTGTCTCTCTGGTGTTAGTCGTTGTTGGTCTCGTTGATCGTCGTTGGTGGCGGGCACCGAGTGCCCTGTAACGTCTTGCAAGTTTAGTGCTCTGTTAGTGCCCTGTAACGGTCGAATATAGGGCCAACAGACAGACAACAGCAGACAGCGACAGAATCCAGGCCAGGTTCTGGGCGTTGCAACTCAGTCAGCCTCCTCCCTCTCTCTCCTTTCACTTTCGTTAATTCTTTGATTCTTCCCCTCTGGCAGCACACTTGATGGCCTAAACGGGAACAAGCTTAGCTCCCTGCTAAACCAGGAGAAGCCACAAATAATACGATGGTGTGTACTCCGACAAGATGGAGGAGGTGTGCGGGATGGTGAACGTGGACGACAGCAAGACAGGGGTGTGGATGTAAGTTGGTGTCGGTGGTTGTTGGGCTGAAGATCAATTGGTAGTCTCGCCGTCTGTTGATGTCGAGACAAATATGGTAAAAGCTGTCTTGCCGTGCAGCTTCTATTTTTCCACGACAGTTTCATTCTTGCGTCTTCCCTCCGTCTTCTCTCCATCTTCTCTCCGTCTTCTCTCCGTCTTCTTTCTCTCCGCCTTTTCTGTATAGGGTCACATTGAAATGTTCGATAGGATCGCTAGGGTTGCAGAAAGAGGCTGTTCCGCTCGCTGAGGCTTTTGCACACTTGGCTGCCACTTGTGCACTTGTGCGTTGTTGCGCTGGTCCTTCTCAGCTTACATGCATGTTCCTTCGAGTGGGGGCAAACAAAAGCAGTGTACGGAGTATTTTTGTTCATTCTGCCTTTCTGTACAAATCCTCCAGTGGACGTTTACAGCCTCCTCTCGCGTCTTGGCTAGAACAAAGACAAATCACAATGACGCTGCCCAGCCACTGTCTTCCGCGCTCACTTTCTCGACTCTCTTTTCTTGCTGTTTCTTTTTACATGTGGGGAAGAAGGAAACTTTCCAGTGGAAGTTGCAGCTTCCGGCTCGTGCATACGGTAACAGCACGTCCTCGGACTCAGCGTACTTTTTCTTTGCCAGCCTCATTGCGTTCCCCTTGGTTTTTGGTTGTCGTCCACTCTTGGGTCGGCTGGGGAATACGAGTTGCGGGGTCAATTTTGCATCTTCGGCAGCGATGCTATGTCTCTCACGATGGACTCGGTCCTGCCTCTCTCTCCCGTCAGCTGAGACGGTACGACGGGAAAAGAAGGAGGCAGAAGATGAAAAGATAGAGTTGTCGGTGATCTGTTGATCTTGCACGGATAAAGGTCAACAGGGTATCACGAGTTCACGAGTTTGTGCTCGGATGTTGACAATGTACTTTGCAAAGAAAGTGCTGTAAGTCAACAAATACGAGGCGGGAACGACTGCCAAGACCTGTAAGGCCAGGAAGAAGCAGGCTCAGGATGGAATACAAAAGCCGACGGGCAGTGGCAGCACGAGAGCAGTGCCGATCGTGGGTCCAACAGCTTAAAAAGAGCAACATAAGGCGTGAGCATTGGGGCCGGCGATGCCGCGGGACAACGCGGAGCCAGGAAAGGAAGTCAAGAAAGAGTCTCACTGTCAGTACAACCGGCTGGCATCCGATGTTTACTGTGAGAGGAGTACGATGTACACATATATTCCATTGCACCACAGACGTCTCATGTCGCCATTTCAGATGGATTTGGGTGCTGCATCCATATATCCATGCCAAAGGATTTTGCTGCGGTTGCTGACGAGAGTGTGTGTCTCTCTATGTCTCTCTCTATGTCTCTCTTTAAGGTAACCAACAGCAACTCTATTTTACCGCACATTCTCCATCAATTGACACTCGATCTCGACATTCACGAGCTTGTAAATAACTCGCAAATTGCAATGAATGTGTACAACAAACGGAGCCCTACAGATGCCAATCTTTAATCTATCCATTCCACTGTTCTTTCAATCAATTCACCACTGTCCATTGATGTCCCGACAACGTCATTGCTTGGCCGCCTTTTCTTTTTCTTTCCCACAGAATAAACTTTTTATACGAGATTTCGAACACCTTGTTAACAACCTTCCCGAGACCTCCTCTGCTCCTCTACGAAACATTCCCCGGTTTTCCTGTCTTGGTCAACAAGTGCACACCCGTCGCATCCGCTGGCACTTCTTTTGCGGGACAAAAGTCCCCAAAGTGATGGTTAACCACTGACATGCCTCCAAAACCTCGTATTTGACTTCTCCGCATTGTACACTTTTGGTGCAGACTTGCCCAGGCATGACCTCGAGTAGCGCCCGCTGCGGGGCCACTCTGAGCCTCTCTTCCTGTCTCTCTCTTTCTTCCTTCTCTTTTCGTTCTTCTTTCCTTCTTCCCTCGCCTTGATCCCCACCTTTCATGGCCCGGCGTGGCAGGGTACGAGGGTCACAACGGTCGTCTTTCTTTCTTTCTTTCTTTCTTTCTTTCTTTCTTTCCCCTCCTATTCCCACTGCCCTTACCGCCTTCTTCCCTTGGCAGACAGCAGTGCCGTGTTCTTGCCGTAGTCTCCAAGAGATGATCGGCAACGCAGCGACGTCAGGCCTCACCGAAGGCTGTGGTCAATATCTCGTATTGATGAGGGGACATGCACACGAGAGGAAGAAGCACCTGCAATACCCACAATGACACCATACAGCATCGACAACAGCACAGACTCAGACTGCACACAATATGGACAATCTGCTCCGTTCAGAGTGAACAATCAATGCCTTGGCTTTTCAGCCACCGTCTGTTGGTCGTGTTAGTCGGGACCGTTCCATGGACGCTATGAACCTCCTCTCTTTGATCTCCTCAACGTCTATCGTTTAATCGTTTATTGTCAATCGACCACTACATCGCTCATCGCCCTAACTCTTTCTCCGACGACAGACGGACCACTAATATCGTCGATCCCCTCCGACGGCCGAAAATCCGATTCTTTGCAGATGGACTGTCGTAGTTGTCTGTAGTCTCCCTTGGCCACAAAGACTACTTTGCAGCTATGCCCAAAATCTCCAAATATCCCTTTGACACTGTCGAGGCCACCTTTTTTCTTGTCGGATCTTGTGTACTCCGATAGCCAGCCCTGCAAGTCGATCCAAGTACATGTAAATGAAGACAAACGGCCTTTCTCTTAACAACCACAAAAGTCTAGATGCATCTCTTTACAGCCATCCCTCTGGACGGTTGTTGTTGTCATCGTCCTTTTTGGTCGCCGAGTAGCGAACGCCGCAAACGCCTCGTGGAAAATGGCTGTGTATGTATGTGTACACTCTGTCTCTCTTCATTCGACATTCCTCGCCACTTGATGTCTTTCCCCTCATTTTTGTCGTTGTTCGCCTCGTGTCGTATTCCCACGTTGGAGAGCTGCCCGTCTCCACTGGAAAATATACGATTGCGGGCTGCACATGCTGCACGTTGCTTAAGCTCGTGCATTCCGTAGCTGGAGAAACCAAGGAAATGTTCACTGCTAAAACAGACTCACATACGGACTGCGGAGCAGCTCTCCGCCGTCTGGTGAATGGCCGTCCTCGTCACTCCGGGAGGATGTTCCCAACTACCCTCTGGCCCAAGCCACAAAATAGCTCTTGGCTCTTCTCACTGTCACTAAACAACATTCCTTCTTTGTTACCTCTGTTCACATTACTGACGTGATCCTTGACCTATTTTGGGGTATTCCACCATGGCCACCAAAAGGAAAGGAAAGGAAAGACTACCGGTAAAAATAGAGAGGGAGAGGTGAGCTGCCAACAGACAGCACAACAACAACGGCTCTCCACATAATAAGAGATATTCCATTTGGACGCCTCGTATCCCTGCAAAAACTCACTAACACGGCTGAACCGACTAACAACACAACTTCCTTGTAAGTTTTTCCCGACCACCATTGTATCCCCGTGCGCCGTCACCCCGTCGCGCTACGTTACGAGCGGCTGGGAAGAAAAGTCGAGAAATAAAAGAACAAAAAATACCATCACGAGGGACAAGGACAATACACCAAGCTTTGATTTCAAGAAAAAGGAAGCAGAAAGGACGATTAACGGCGCTGCCCGGATCGGCAGACAAGAAAGGTCAAAGGGCGAAGACTGATAGTACGAGTAGAGTGCCACTCGTTCTTTGCTCCAACAACGATTGCTGGTCTTTTATTTGCCAATGCGTGTATACACAGAATGCAGGACCCTGCTATCGAGGCAAAGGCAGGTACGAGGCGAGTAGATCGTGGAGGGGAAGACGACAGAAAGACGAGATATACAGACAGAATGAGGACATCAACAACAGCCAAGACGACAACAACCACCGGGATCTGTTTCAACGGACGAGAAAGGAGAAAAAGGAGTCGAGTTCAAACAGAAACAAGGAAGATAGGGATAGAGGCACACTTCAAGCCCAACAGATGGCACCGACCTCGATCTGCCCTGTGCAGAGTGGTGCCCGAGATCTGGACCAGAGGAGTGGTAGACAGGAGATGCAAGCAGAAGAACAAGCCGTCCTCGACAGTCCATGCCCGGTATCTTTACCAGCCTCTTCCTCTGATTCCAGCTCAACTGCGAGCGATATCAGCTCGAGATCGTCCTGCATACGATGCTCGTCTCGTCTCACCCAGCACAAGTTAAGCTTACTTTTGTGTCTCTGTTCACGACGTACAGTTTTCCAGTTTTTACAGTTTTACCGGTTCTTGATCCTGCTGTTCAACGCATTTGCTCAATCACTCGGTCCTATTCAGTCAACTGCAGTTCTGTTTTGGGAAAGAAAAGCTAGAGAAAAAGTGGAGGGGGTGTGGGAGCTATGGGTGGGTGTGAATGAAGAGGGAGCGGCCGGATGTGAGATGCGCCTGCATGTCTCTCCTCCACCACAACCACCACTCTTCCTCTCTGTCTTCCTCCACCAACGATGTTGTCATCCCTCCGTCGACTGCCTTAGCCTTATTCGGGTCTTTGAGTCTTTTAGTCTTTCTTCTCTTGGGTCGCTTCCCATCCACTCCAGCCCATCCTCGCTTTCTCTTTTCGTCCACTCCCACTCCGCCTCCTCCTCTCTCTAGTCTCTCTCATCCTCTTCTTCTCACTCACCTCCCACTCTCTCTCTCTCTCGTATCCATCATACATATAAACCCGTCTTCCCCGGCCTTCTCCCCTCCATCTTCTCTCTTTCTTCTTTCATCAGCAGCTCATTCTTCTTCTCTTCTTCATCTCAAGATTATCTCATCCAAGATCTCATACAATCATTCATCTCTTCACCATTCCTCTCTCAAGTTGATTCTTTTACACCACCTCCCCCACCACCACCACAATGAAGGCCTCCGTCATTTTGTCTGCCGTCGTCCTGGCTGCGCCCGTTCTGGGTGCCCCTGCCGCTGCTGCCCCCGCTGCTGATGCGGTTGCCGCGCGCGGTAAAACCGGCTATGCCACCTACGGTGACTACCCGCCGCCCAAGGGCGGCTACGCCAGCTACGGCGACTACAAGGGCGATGGTGAGGTCAAGGACTCAGGCAAGGGCAAGGACAACACGGGCAAGGTTGATGGCTATGCCACGTACGGCGACTACCCGCCGCCGGCTGGTGGTTACGCGAGCTACGGCACCTACCGTCGGTGGGTGGAGAGCATCAAGTCGTTCTTCGCATAGGCTATAGGCGACCAAAGAAGTCGTTTCTCGGAGCCAAAGGCGACGAGAAATGACTTTGAAGGTGCCGGGCAGCGAGGCCCACCCTTCGACTACCGACTAAACAGCAAAAAGAAAACAAAAACACACACAACACAACTTGCATTTACACTTTGCATTGCATTTCCTGCAGAGGATACCTCATGACTCTCATTAACGACGGCACGGCTTAATTTTACGGATGGATTTTGATTTTGGAACCACGGCTCTTACTACTACTACTACTTTTACTCTGGAGGAAACGATAAACACCAACGGACTCATTATTCATGTCTCTCCTTCATAGCTTATTGATTAATACAATGTTGATTCAACAAAATAAATAAGAAGTAGTTTTAAAGTGAACTACAAATGATCTTGAAAGACATAAAATCAAACTGTAGATATTTCATTTCCCATTTTCCTCCATCTCGCACCTTCCGTCTGCAATGGCCTCCGTCACCCAAACGGTGTAAGTAGAAAAGTGGAGACATTCAAGTCTCCACCAACCATTTCATCGTATCGATAAGACACCCCCATCCTTATCGACTTTTCTTATCGGAAAAAAAGCCACTGACTGGTCGAGACAAGTGTGGGTCCACTTTTAAATTTTCAAATGAGAACTTTCCACAGAAATCTCCATCCATCACCGCTTCACCATCACCAACCACACGACAACCACCTCATCAACAACCAATACCCACCACCTCCCACGACACCCACTCACCACATTCACAATGCATCTCATGTGCACCGTCGATGCCAGCGGCAAGCGTCTGTACACGCTGAAGAAGCTGACGGCCGAGGGCAAGGTGACCAAGTCGGCGCACCCGGCACGGTTTTCGCCGGATGACAAGTGGTCGCGCCAGCGGGTGACGCTGAAGCGGCGGTTTAACCTGCTGCAGCTGTCCAAGTAATTGCGACGAGACTACGAGCGAAGCGAGTAGGCGAGGAGCGACCACTGCTCTGTGTCAGCGAGCGAGGCGAGACGACAAGCAAACTCGAACAATCTCTGACGAGCGGAGCGAGGATACCACACTCTCGACGACAACGACAACGACGATTCTACTCGACGAAGAGAGCAATCTCTAACGAACGGGGTGATGATATTCGACGGCTGTCGACGGACGAAGGAGGAGACAATACAAGGTTTGTAACTACAGTGGGAGGCGATGACACGACGAAGAAGAGACCATATTAACTGATGACAGTCTACACTTCTGAACGATGACAACAACATCGACTGCTCTTCTCGACGACTATGGACCTACCTCGACGACGGATTGATGGTTTCAAAGGGGACGTTGGATGTTGAGCTGGTAGAGACCAGCGTGTGACATTTCTGGGCAAACTGGATGGCGTTTTTGTGTGTCTCTTGACACCCTGTTATGTTTTTACTTTTTATTTTTGACTTTCATACTTTTACATGATTTGCGGCGCTCTGGTTTCAAATTCAAAAAGTTTTATCAAGACGTTCACAGACAAAGCGGTTATGATTAACAATGACGAGAATCCATTAATCGTATAACTTTTAACTAAAAAAGAGCATAACCAAGTCTATAAACGCCGCATAACCCAAATGCTTTCGTGACCGTCGACATTCCCTTCCGATACGATATTCGCACTCTCGCACGCGTCTACTTCCTCTTCTTGGCATTCACGTTGCGACCGGCACCGACCTTCATCTTGGCCTGGTACTCGGCATTCCGGTAGCCCGTCATAATGTTGGGCAGGTAGTCCGGGTCCATCAGGTCCCGCACCCGGTGCCGCTTCTGTTCCTCGATGCGGCGCGTGTACTCCTGTTGGTCCTCGGACAAAATCAGGTCCCGGCCCCAGCCGTTGTGCCCACCACGGCCGCCCTGCGTCGACGCCTGGAACTTGCCGCTGGCGCTACCGTGCACGGGCTTGGGCACGCTGTAAACGTTGC
The DNA here is from genome assembly GCA_029298735.1 of Ophiostoma sp. CBS 140.51. Classification (NCBI taxonomy): domain Eukaryota; kingdom Fungi; phylum Ascomycota; class Sordariomycetes; order Ophiostomatales; family Ophiostomataceae; genus Ophiostoma; species Ophiostoma sp. CBS 140.51. The sequence goes on from JANSLP010000152.1 coordinate 36,282, forward strand.
CGCGCTTGTTGTACTGAAAGTTCTTCTTGAGATACAGCTGGAACTGGCCCGTCGAAGCATCCGTCGAGCAACTCGTGCGCGTCAGCGTGGCCTGGCCGCACTGTGGGCAAAACTGCTTGTCCATCTGGCGCGTGACGGTAAAACAGCCGTGACATCTCAAAACCCACGTCTTGACGCGGGTGATGCGCTGAAGGGCGGGCGACAGCAGGTTCAAATTGATGCGCAGGGCGACGTTCTGCATGGCATAATCGGACGACAGCAGGGCCGCCTGGAGGCGGCGCTGAATGGGCTGTGTAGGCGCGCCGAGCTTGTCCTTAGCCTGCACCTTTTTGAGGTTCGAGGGGGTGATCCACTCGCCGCCGTCGTCGGACGCAGCGTCGTCTTCATCCTCGGGGGGTTCTTCAGTCTCTTCCGTCGTCTCTTCCGTCTTCTCCTCCTCCTTCTCTTCCTTCTTCTCGTCTATTGACAGCTCAGCGACCTTGTCCTCGAGGGCGGTCTTGGTCTGTGTCTCGGTTGTCGAGGGTGTCTCCTCCGCCTTCGCTTCGCTCGGCGTCTCAGCGGCTGCTGCCTCTGACGCCGCCGCTACTTCAGCTTCTGCGGCGATCGCCGCCGGCGATTTCCCATTCACACCCTTTTGCGTCGGCGTCGCCCGCAGCCGCCAGTCGCCGCCATTGCGCTCACACTCCAGCTCGTATGTGAGGGCCAACAACTGCAAATCCGGCTTGCTCAGTACCTCCAAATCGCCCGTCTTGCGCGCGAAATCGCTAACAAACTTGACGCTCGCCGGCTTGGGTGTGCGCAGCGTCAAAAACGGCAGCAGAGTGGTCGTGACACGGGCGCGTGTGGCCGGATCGCGAATCTCGTCGACGACCGACGGGATCGTCACGAGCACCTCGGCCTGGGCCAGCAGGGTGCTGACCGACGGGTCGTTCTTGATGAGGGGGCCGGCATCGAGGACGAGCGTGTGGATGGGTTTGGAGTCGTCGGTGGTGGCAGTTGTGGTGGGGGTGGATGTGGATGTGTTGTCGGTGGAAGAAGTTGTGGTCGTCGTCGCCTCAGCCGGGGCCTCGACGGTCTGCGCAGGCACGTCGGCCGGTGCGCTCTCGGACGTGGTCGCCATATTGATGTGAATCAAAAATCGGTGGATGCGACCGAAAAGGGAGACGGAAAAAGGGTATCTTGTTGTTGAAAGTGGTTGGTGGTAGTCCGAAGTCAGATTGCAAATCATGCCCGACGTTATTTTTTTCTGCCGATAAGAAAATATTTAGTGGGGGAAAATGCGACCGATAAGATGTAGAGGGGGCTCAAGGTTCTCGATTCTTCAGTGACTGCCAGCTGGCGTTGGCCGGCAGTAGTCCGCGGCAGCTGGCAAAGCATGTAAAAGTGACAGCCAGCCAATCAGAGGTCTTTTTCACATGCAAACACAACTTTCTCCCTTCAACATTGTCAAGATTATGGTTTCCAATGCATACTGTCGCTATTTGGGATGCTTTATCTTTAGTTCATCGAATAGGACTGTACAAAACTGCTTTAAGTTCCGGTGACTATGTTCTGATGACATCTCGGCGAGCGCAGTTCATAATCTTCAAATCATCCACGATGGTCACCACGATCCGCAGAAGGGAGAAGATTTGTTGCACAGAATCAAATGTTTTCAGGCGTCTATTGAATTTCTATTTATTCATCATGGATAAGCACATAATATTGAGTTGCACCAGAAGAAAATAGTTCAATATCTTCATTTGTCTGCCTCCCGTCTCACATCTTCGTATCACCAAGTCGATGGATAGCCTGGTATGATTTCTTCTCGTTCATGCAACTAAAGGTTCCTGGGAAGATTATCAATAGCTGTCCAGCTCTCTGGGAATAGCCGTCAGTGCGTATGTAGCACAGCGTGGAGCATTATCGACGGCTCCCCCTATTCTGCTTCCCATCCTTTCTTGTGACACAGAACCACATCTACCCTGCAGAATTTCCTCTTTGGGACGGTTTGGGCTTTTGTAGTCATCCTAGGCGCTCGTTTGTCTGTCTCCATCCTGTCTGCCGGTAACACACCATTTGACCTCAAAACTTATAAGCTGGATGCGGCTTCCAAGGGTAGCGGTCAGCCTCGGCTTGTGGACGCTACAAACGGGCAAACGATTAAACAAACGACGACCTTTGTGTCGCACACGAATCCAAGAGGAGACTTTGTGACAGGGAACACCTTGAAGAAGACTGCATGTTCATTCCGCCACATCGGTGTACTGGCCACTCCCCGGGGAGAGCTTTCCGTTAGCCTCTGCCCTCGGCCAGTCTGTTTCTCTGTCAGGAACAGACGTGTTGTCTCTGTATTTGTCTGTGCTTCCTGTGTTCGTTTGCACGTTGCACAAGGGAGTGATGTAGGACAGCTGCAAGACGCGTGAGAGGCATTAAAATCCAAGAAGCTCCAGGAAGTCTTCAATTCTTCTTACCTCTTCCCTCTTGTCGCCGACTTTATCATCGCGCCCGCCTCATCATACATCAAACATCGCCAGCATGACTTCCAACACACTCAAAGCGTCCGCGTCATGGGATGACGTCTTTGCGGCGACGATGACGACGATGTATGGCCGGCCGATGACGAGTGACGGTCAGAATGGAGTTGACGTTCAGTGAGTACAGTTCGCACCGCAACCACTTCGTCCCTCAGACTAACCCCCATCACAGGTGCGACTGCCATACTCCTCACAAACACGTCAGCTCGACATCACCACGGCGGCAATTCGAGTGCAGCAGCTGCGAAAGCTTGGTCACAGAGAGCAGCTTTGCGTCCGGAAGTCCAAACAACTCTTGCCTCACGCTGGAACATCTACCGTCTCCCACACAACCACACAACAACAACCGAAACACAATGGCTCGGAGAGTCCGGCGACGAGCACGGCTTGTGGTTGCAAGATGTCACAAAATTGTTTGTGCGGCACAAGATCGATTGCGGTGACGAGTGGTGACGGATATCAAGGAGAAAAATGTGTACGAATAGGTGTGATAGTCAACTATAACAATTGTTATCGTGTCGTTGGTGGCATCATGGAAATCGAGATCGCGACGGCTTGTGGTCATCAAACCTGTTTGCAGCGTTATGCAATAAATCGAATACGAATTACCAATCGTATCTTACATCACCGTACCTGAATACACGTATTGGATGACGTTTAGAAGCACATTGCTATTATCCGATATTGACCTCTGGTTCTTCATTCCCGGGATACAAAGGGGAGATGGACACGCCGCCGATATTGTGCCATGCCTTCTCGAGCTTCCAAACAGAGTAAAACACGGGACGGGATCGTTCGGCGACGGCAGCGGCGGCTGGAGCGGCTAGAGTAAAATAAACATATCGGGAGAACGGGAGGAATTGTTCATCGGTGCTATGACTGTGTTCTGTCTGTATTTACCCGAAATCAAATTGACGGGACCACAAGCAAATAAAGACCAGCCGACACCAGGACACATGGAACACAGGAACGCCACACGGAATAGACTGCATGGGAAGGTTTAATGAAGAGTTAATAGAAAAATTGATTGAAAGGCACCGAGAAAATATAGAAGAAGAGTGAGAAAGAACAATTTGGCATGTCGGGTGGTACTGTAGGAAGACAAAAATCGCCGCCTGCATCGCTCCTTCCGGCGAGTACTTCCACATCATGATGACTGTGCATCGTGAAGAATTAGATCAACCCAATGCCGACGTCGAAAAACATGAAACGGTAGTCAATGGTAGTCAAAAAAGTGTGTCAATGCCAATGCTGCCATGGCTCTTGGTAGAGTCGTTTTTTGTCGCTCTTGGTCGCTTTTCGTACGCGCAATTTGCGCCCAAGCTTGGAGGGGAAAGTGGTGTAATTTTAAAAATTAAATGGCAAGTTCCGAAATAGGAAATAGGAAATAGGAAATGGGGACTACACATACTGGATACGACTGAAGATAGCGACCGACGACGACTCTCAAGAGGGGCATGGGCATACGAATTACACCCACGTGGAAGAGGGACCCCTATGAACAGGAAGGAAATGAGCGTTACGACTCTCCGTTGGAGGAGAACTTACAATGTTGACGACGATGATGGACTCCGTAGTAACAGCAAGTGGAGATGTACACGAGGGCGGACGACGACATCACGACCGGCACTAAGTCAATTAAACGCAGTTCAAGGTTGGGGTCGTCCCCATGTCTCTATTTAACACGTAGGGAGGGCTGGCGACATTGCCGTCCACGGAGACAGCGACAGCGATGCTGTTGTTGTTTTCCTTCTGCGCAGTATGTGTATTTTACCCATTATCTTCACATGCTGTCGGTGGTCGTCCTGGCAAGTAAAAAAGGACAGCCAGTCAATCTGCGACCATTCTTCAGCAATAGTGACAACTGGGATAATGGGGGGATTTTAAAGTACTTTTGTATGCGGCGGTGCAACGACATTACCAAGATATAGTACCGCGACCGCCGTCACCGATACGTCGTCGGTGTCCACCGTCAATTCCCGTCAGTTCTCCGCCTCTTTTTGACACCTTGGCAGGTTCTTTTGTTGATGTTGGCGGCGAGCCGGTGTTCGAGCTGCTCTGGTCTCCCGGTCTTCTCCTTAATTTCTGTCCAGACTTTCTATCGAAATGAGGGGAATGGAGTGCAATGTTGAGCCGTGTCGATCGCATTCTTTTTTCTTTGGCGCGATCGACTGTGCCGAGCGATCAACAAGACAAGGGGGATAGGAGAGCCTCAATTGGGTGGACGAAATGCCTGGTAAATCCAGAATATAGACGACAGCGATCTGGACATCACCTGTGTCTTTTTCTTTCAACGCATGAATGATCGCTCTGTCGTGCTCCTTCCATTGTTGAGATGATTTTAAACACCAATATCAGGGGATCATATTGCTGTATCCTTTGTTCCTCAACTGACTGTCACTCGCCCGCGTTCCTGGATGTCCCACTCGCCTTCTTTTTGCAGTCCCTTTCTTCTGCGTACTTGCACATCATCTCCCTCTTTCTTAATTTTCCTCGTCTCCTTCTCCTCCATCGGGATTTGCGCAAGGCGAGACATGCAACGCGAAAAGGAACAAGTACTCGTGAAAGTGGTCTCTATGGCTACCAACGTCATGTCTGTTCGCTGTCGCAGTTCGAGATCTCATGACAGACTCAACTGAGATCAGTCAAGATCTCTTCGCCCAATCATTGCATTCAATATTCTGCAATATTCTGCAATAGACTGGCATCCCTTTACTGTTTCGTGCAGCTCTTTTGCGTCTGTCACCGTCAATTGAGTGGTCGTACTTCCACACATATCGCATTGGACCTGTCTGTCTCACGCGTCATCCCATCCACCATCTTCTCCCCGTCCCTTGCCAGCCAGGGATGCCGTTAAACAGTCATCATACACATATTGATGGCGAATTCATGGATCGCGTCCAGAAAGCCTAAAAAGCGACAAGAATAGCTCTGGCATGGCATGGTGGCTGGGATGTTGCTGTCAAGTATTGCTGTCAGTTGTCAGTTGTCTGATGTTTCTCGTATTCTTTCCTTCTCCAAACAGTGTCGACAGTGCACTGTGTCTTATGGAGATGGCTGTACATGTACTCTGTACTGTCTGTGCCGTCGTCTTTGCACGTCTGTGCATGCTGAGCCTCCTTTTTGCTTTTCCATTTTTACTTTTCAAAGTACGATCCCGCTGCAACTGTACGAAACACTCCCCCTCTGGAGAGACCCAACAGCCCCATATTTTTGTGTCCTTGCTTTCTGCATCCCGTTCCTGGGGGCGATTCTCCCTCCGATGCCCCCAGCGTTTCTAAGAATAAACACCAGCTGGAGATATCAATGTTGTCTGTTTGTCCAAGATATTTCGTGGTTTTGTTCTTTTTTCATCGACGAGTTGATCCCTCCGATCAATCGTTCTGGACCACGGATGGACCACGCTGGACCGTCTTCGACCAGGCTGTGTGCCTGGCCGTGCCTTGTTTTTGCTGCAGCAATTCTCCATATTTCGAGGTGGACCATTCAGAAAACACGCAAACACACGCAAACAACGCCCGACCGACACGTTGTATTCTTGTCGACGCCATTTTTTTTACAGTCAACACGAAAACAAGATACAAGTCCCGAGAATTGAAAGGCTGGAGCTGTAGCTGGGAGCTGTCTTGTCCTTCTCCTGCATTAGTGTCGATAGAAAGGTCGCAAGGCCGCGTCTTTTGGGTGGTTGGTGTTATTCTTTGTATTCTTTGTATTCTTAGTACTCGTGTACTGCCTGTTGGTAAGGGAGCCTAGCAATCGCCCTTTGTTCGGTGGTCTGTTTCAAAGCATTACAACAGTTGCAATCGAAGGCTGCTAACAAAGGGCGATGCACTGGTAAGGTCGCGTTCTGTAGGTAACCAGCCGTACCGTGAAGCGTTTCAAACGTAGTGGTGTGCTGTTGGTCGTCAAAGCCAGGTCACGAACACAAAGTCACGTTTCACCAGCAGAAATCACAAGTTAAAGTAAGGTCATAAAATTTTTGATAAAAAATCAACAAAAAAAAAGAGAATGGATATAATGTCCCTATCAGATGGCCCGCTAGTTTTGGTTTCCTTTTTATACAAAAATGAAGAAGAGTATGTCCAAGAAAGTCAAAAAAGAACACATCGTCGGCTGAACGAAAGTTAAGAAGAGAAGTAAGGCGCGCAAAAGAAGTGGTTAAATTTAAAACCTCCCAATACAAAGACATAAAAAAGATGTAAAACCCCGTATATAAAAGTCGTTGAAAAAAAAAAGGGAAAGCACAACTGAAAAACAAATCAATGCCTGACGGCATTGATTGTTTACCAGGTAGCAACCAGGGAGACGGTGCCGGGGGCCAGGTTGCCACCAACACCGTCCAGGGCCTCGTCGCCGGGCAGGTAGGCGTTGGTGCCGCCGCCGCCAGCGTTGAGGGTCGAGCAGGTAGCACCGTCAGCAGTGCAGGCCTCGAGGGCGCCATAGGGGCCGCCGACCGTGCCGGCAACGAGGGCAGAGGCGTCGAAACCAGACCAGCCGCTGTTGGCCGAGTCACCGAAATCAAACTCGAGCCAGGGGCAGAGGAACTCGCCGACGGAGGTCAGCGAAACGGAGCCGGTCTGGCAGCACATGCCGCCCTGGGTGTTGGTGTCAAAGACGACGTGCTGCGAGCTGCCGGCAGGGATGGTGAAAGTCAGGGCCTGGTTGCCGCTGAAGAAGCCGTTGATGCCACCGTCGGCACCAATCTTGTTCCAGACCTGGCACTGCATGGTCTCCGAGGCAGAGTTGACGGCCTTGACGCCGTAGGTGTACTTGTCGGCAATGTTGGACTGGACGAGCTTGATGTTGGAGCCGTAGCCGTCGCAGCCAGTGTTGCCAGCGTAGGCGATCTCGGCAGCGGTGGCGCGCTTCTTGTTCTTAAGCTTCTTGGAGCTGGCGCAGGTGCCAAAGGCCTCGTAGGTCGAGATGCCGCTGCCCGAAGCACCCGAAGACGAGCCGGTGGACGACGAAGCCGAGGAGGCGGCAGGCGAAGCAACAGCCGACGAAGAGGCAGCAGCAGCGGGCGAGGAGGACGAAGCAGCCTTGGCGACGGTGGGCGTGGCGGCGGCAGTCGAGGTGGTGGTCGGGGTGTTGACGACGGCGGCGGCGAGGGTAGGCTTGTGGGCAGCCTTGAAGGGCGAGCCACCCTGGGTCCAGGAAACGACCTTGCCGTCAATGGTGGCCGTCACGATAACAGCGTCGTCGCGCTTCTCCTGCATCTTCTCGTGGACGGCGCGGTGCAGGTGGGCGTGGCCCGAGGGGTGAGCCGAGACGCCGATGGCGGCGAGGAGGAGGGCGTTTGTGAAACGCATTTTGTCGTCGGATTTGTTGTTTTTTGAGTGTTTGTTGTCTCGATGTAAGGATCGTGGTGAGTTGTCGTAACAGTCGTGTTCTTGTTGCAAGAGTAAATTGATAGATGTTGCTAGATGTCGGTTCGGTATCCAAGTTGACCAGAACTGGTTGGTTGATGCTGTCTTGTTGCGATATATTGATATTGTCAAGGAGAGTGGTTGTCTGGGAAAGAGCTGGCTTTCACGAGAGAGCGTTGGTGCTGAGCTGGAAACACAAAAAAAAGGAGTGTGGTGTTTGCTGAAGAGCAAAAAAGGAATGAAAACTTCGCGATGGAAGGAAAAGGTGTAAGATTTGGGATCGAAAAGAAATGAAGGCGTGTATTTCCAGACAGGGGGAAGAAGGAAGGACAAGACAGGGCCCGGGGGTGGGAAGTGAGGTCTTTTAAAGGAGTGGACGGATAACCGAAAGGCGGCGAACCAAAAGAACAAACGAGCGTTGAGCGAAGGAGGTGTGAAGAAAGGAAGAGAAAAGGAAGCGAAAGAAAGGAGAGAAAGAAGGCAAAAAGGGCAAAAAGGGGAGAAGCAAGAGGAACAAAGGAGTTGGGAAGGAAGGGGTGGAGGACGGGTGGACGCCCCCCAGCAGCGCCAGGGGAAAGAACGGGAAAGGGGGGGACCTGGCTTGGGGCCTGGCTTGGACCTGGGTTGCGTCTGCCCTTTTTCGTAGTGCAGCGAGATTGCAGGAAATAAATGGGTCCAAGGCCAAAAGCGGGCCAAGGCCAGCAGATGGCGAGAGAGGGAAAGAGGGCAAAGGAAGGCAAGAGCGACCGAAGAGACTTCAGTCTCCATCTTTTTTTCTGCGCCTTCGGGGCCATTTTTACTGGGTCAGTCCTGGCCAGGCCCTCTGGCTGTGCAAGGGCCTGATGGCGGGCCAAGAGCGCCCAGAACGTCTGAACGGCGACAGGCATGGTTTCTGAGGCTTGGGCCTGGGCGGAAGAGAGACCACGAGCGACTTTGCGAGAAATGGCTGGCACGCCAGTTCATACAGAAAAACCACAACAAACCACACGCTACGACGGGCATGTACACGTAAGGCACTAGAGGAAGGAGAGACTGGCATGTGTTGGGTGGGGAGACAACGACAATCAGAACCAGAACACCAAGAGGGAAAGAGACAAAGGGAGAACGAGCGACAGTCAAAGTACACTGAAAGAACGCTGAAAAGTGAAAGAACGCACTCAGAAAAGAACATGTGCAAAAGTACCTTTGTTGCCAGACACTGCAGATGCACGCCGCAGCAGCCAGCGGCGCTACTTGTCGGGGGAGTAAACGGAGCCCGAGAGAAAACAGGTGCCTGGATCTTAGCATCTGACGGACTGAAGTGTATTTGTGCCCTCCGAGACGCGGATCGTAGATGCAAAGCGACAAGTAGTGAGAGACGTGGACAAAAGACATGGCCGGTGGACAACCAGACGGCTGCGCGCATCCATTGCCGTGCATGGGCCACGTCGTTCTCTGTGCAGCTCAAAGGAAGAAAGAGTGTGTTGTGTGTGCGTTGTTTTTGTGCTCTGTGCGTTGTGCATTGTGTTGTGAAAGGAGAGTGGTGAGAGAAAGAGCGACAGGGGAACAAGGACAGCACAACAAGGACAGCACAAGGAAGCACAAGGAACAAGCAAGGGCAGCATGCAGGAACAAAAATAGCGGACCACACCTCCCAGGGGGCCCAGCCAATGAGAACGCGCACCGTGCATCCAGGGGCGTCGTTTTGAAAACAGAGGAAGAAGGTGCGCTTGAGCAAAAGTAGATGAAATAGCGGGTCTCATCCAGGGACAGTCCAATCAACGGCGAACGTTCATCCAAAGCATGCACCAAAAGGGCAAGAGGCGGGTGGGGTCATTTCCCACGCCAAATTGGGGCGACACGGGCGGGCCATGCAGTCGACGCAACGTGTTTACGTGTGAAGTGCGTGCACACAGCATAGAAACACGCTCGACACGGGAAAGATTTTTCAGTTCACTAATGCTGTTAGTGCCCGCCCCAGCCAGTCACAGGCTTGTGCCTGAAAAATACAGCGGCGTCACCTGCAGGCGGCATGTGGCAGAGCGCTACGAGTCAACTGCTATTGCCAATACTTTTTGCGCCTTCGAACTCCAGAACCGCAACGAGTCACCGAAATTTAGCACGCGACATGTCCTAAAAACGGTAAAAACGACGCCGTTCATACGCCAGCAAGCGCCAGCAGCACACTACAGCACACCGCTACCGTACTAGGCCATGAAAGTCACTGCCAGAATCATCCTCCAGCGTCACAAGTCGCCGAAGCGAAAGCATCGAGGTGAAAAAAACGCACGATGAAGTGGTTAAAGGGCAGACTGAAGACAGAAGAGAACCAACAGAAGTCAACAGAACCAGCGGCCGAGCGGGAGCGGAGGCGCAGACAGGCCCTAACATCCTCTACCAGAGCATAACAACGACACTTTGCCCGCTACACCACAGCGCTACGGCTCGCTAAGCCTTCGCGCTCTTCTTTCTCGCTCGAGTCGCTGCAAGTGTTCTTCCACTCTCCTCCCAGAACGGGCAAGTGCTCCGTTGCAGCGCTGGTGAAAAAAAACTATGGCGCTGATCACTGAGGCTTTAACACGGGTTGCCAGCTGGCAATTCAGTGCTCTCATTGTATCTGAGCACTCACCTTCTCACCTCAATTGTTCCAGTTTGCGCCTCTGTCAGTCTTCATCACAGTGTCTCTCGTCTCTTCATTTTGCCCACGGTGCGTGGGCCTTCCTCTTTTGCATTGGTCTGGACCATGGCCGGGGTCCATATTTTTCGTGAGAGTTCTCCAGTCAAAGTCTCCTTCCGCTGTCGTCGTCGACAAGTGGATATTTCAGAGGCCGCGCAATGCTCAAGACAAAGACCCCAAAACTAATCCATCCAAGACATCCGTACGAGTAAGTATCTCTCCTCGAGTCTGACTACCGAACATGCCACGCTGCGGCTGGCGGCAGTCCTCGCTCTCGAGTCTCTGCGAAAGAATACGGAAAGCGGTTGCGACGTTGTCTGCCGTTGAGTGACAGTTGTACTGTCTCATCCGTGCAGTGTTTCCGGAGCATATCTTCTTCTTGTGCGCTCCATTATGTTCGTGCCTGACTGCACCCTCCTGCATGCACTCGTCACTCGTCACTCATCACTCGGTACCTGCCGGTTGACGTGGCCGTGGAACAAAAACTGCCGTGTTAGTGACAAGTGAGACTTTCACTCCGTTTCTGGTATGGAGACCACATCCATCACACCGCACAACGCCTCAGGAACAACACACCCAGTTGTCACTTTTGTTGTCTTTGTCACTTGTATCTTTTCCAAATGCAATCCCCATCCTCTTTGTCCTTTTCATTTATTCCATTTTCTCATTGTATCGATTGAAACGTCTTTGTCTCCGCAGACCGGACGCTGTCCGTTGTTTTCGGGCTGCATTCTGTGTATTGTCTGTTGTACTTCGTCCATCTTTAGTCCCTTTGTCATGTGGCTTGCCAATACTTGTCAATGGCTTGTGAATGGTCTCGTTCAACGTCTTTGACTGCAGGCCTTTGTAGATTCCCTTGTCTTTTCCCTTCTACCTCTATTTTTGTTTTGTTTTGTTTTGTTTCGTTTCGTTTCATATCTATTTTTATTGTTTCTGTTTGTTTTCTTTCCCTTTCTTTCATGTTATTTTCGTTCCTTCTTTTCATTTTCAGACTCAACATCATCCTGCATTTATTCTTGTTTCAAGTTGTCGTGTTCGTCGCAAGTCGTGTTGTTTCTTCTTCCTTTGAGGAGAGCCCCATTTTCCTTTTCCAGGGTCCCAACCCGCCCACAACACCCGCCCACACCCAAGCCGCCCGCTGCCGCGCGCCAGCAACAAGAACCGGCCGCTTTTCTGACGGCCGTCTCACCACAGAATCCACTCGCACCCAATGGACCCAACGAGACCCAAGAGACCAAAAGCCGACCGTCGACCACCCATCCACACCGTCAGTCGCACACCACACTTGAACATGAGAACAAAGAAAATGCAACAGAAGGAGGTTGAACTTGGTCGGCAAGTTCAGGCACAAGACCAGGAACAGAAGGCAAGAGACCCAATGGGATGTTCTACAACAATTTAGTTTGCAGTTAGTGGTGGTAGTTTTGACGCTGTTTATGAGCTTTTCATTCGTCTTTTTAAAAAGTGACGGAGGTGACATCTGACCTTCAACGGCCGTTAAACATTCGTTGGCAGTGAACAAAGAAGACATGAAAGAACAGAGTTTCGGCCGTTTCGACCAGCAGAGGAACCGGTCGACGGCCGGGCGGTCGCTTGACCACTACGTTCGACCGTTACCTGGCAATTCTCGGTTGTTTCCTTTCCCAATGAAAGGGTACAATTGTCGGTACAAGCTATCATGTAAAAGACGGGAATCATAAGACACAAAACAAATCCATGGGACACTGCGTCGAGTACAACAACATACAGTGAGGGGTTTTTGTCTCATCCAGCTGCCTTTTCTTCTTTTCTTCTTTCCTTTTTCGCCTTGCATCTTTTCCATCTTTTCCATCCTTTCCCATTCGTCTGTTCGCCTGCCACTTGCTTTCTGACGTACATGGTTTTGTTCGGTGGCTGAATCCGCCCTGCATAACAAGTTCGCCTCCATGTTGGCACATCCTTCGCTGTTTTTCTGTTTTCTTGCTGTCTGACTTCTCACACTCCTCGCATGCAGACAAGCCACACTTGGTCGTCTTCCGTCTTTTGCAAAGTCTTCTCCCGTCTTGGGGTTAGCTGCATGCACGCTCTTTGCGCCAGAAACACCAGAACCAAAAGAAAAAAAATCCACATGGCGAAGAAACACTAGAAGCCCACTGAAAACTTCCCCCGTTCTCGCCACCGAGATCCACTTCACCGTCCACCGCCGCACCAACAACCAGCCAGCCGAGCCAGCCTCCGGGACTAGTTTGTGTGGCCCCACTCTTTTTTTCTGACTTCTGCCTCCGACCGAACAAATGCAGCACAAGGAAGGAACGCAGGAACGGTCGGAACTCTGGACCGCAGGTGCTGGCCCCTCTTTTTTTCCCTTCCGACCTCCTTCCTTTTAACATGCCGTGCAAGACACACAACTTTGCGACGACATGCACTGTGGCAGGGATTATCGCCAATGTCGACATTTCAGAGTTTTCAGAGTGCCTGAAAACCCAAATTGACTGCCTTCCTCTTTTTACTGCTCCCCGAACATTCTTCCGAGACAATCTTTCTTGCCTGCTGTACATCTGTTGTGCTCTTTGTCTCGAACTCTTCCGACCTGCAGATGGTGACCAACTTTCGCCTACACCTTCACTTTACACGGCTTTGTGTACAGGCACAACACCACTCTGCACCACTTACACACGCAACCCCTCTTCTTGTGTGTCGTTCCTCAACACCACTTTCACTTTCACCACTTTGTACATCGTAGTCCCCATTTTCTTTCTCCTCCTCCTCCTCCCAACCCCTCATGTTTCCCGCCTTCTTGGGCTCGCCCGGTTCGTTTTCTTCTTTACTTTGTACCCTTTCCCTCTCCCGTTCCGCAGCAGAGTGGAGAGAGTCCATTCCTGTCAAAGGCAAGTGCGACAAGAACCGACCCAAGAACCGACCCTCTCAAGCGGAGTCCCACGAGACGACCATCCGTCTTTGTGTCTCGACCATCACTTGGGCTTGTGCCTCGACCCGCCGCCTCACGATGCAGCTAAACTAGTTTTTTTTCACCGTCCTTCAGCACTTGAAGCCTCTGAATTTTTAAAGAGTTTTCTCGATACTGTGCTCTCACTTGCTGTCGTTCAGGTGTGTGTGGGTGTTGATGGGGCGCGACACAGCCTAGAGTGTTGACGATGCACGTCGACCCAGTCTTCTGTAGACTCTGAGAGAAGAGAGGCTTTTTTCTGTTTGGCTGCTCAAATACAGTGCAGCGCAAACTTGACAAGAATGCGCCGTACTGTGTGCGCGACGACGTCTCGTTGGTTTAACCTTTTACACGATGGTGTTCTGGCCATCTTCGGTGACTCTTACAATGGGTCTTGGGCGGAGACTTGATGGAGAGATCGTCTACGGGATGGTGCACGGTTGCCGTCCGCAGGAGCCGTTGAAGTGAAGGCATCAACGAAGCGATGTGCATACTTTGCAGTATCTCTCCGAGCCATCCTTCAGTTCGTGGTACCTGCAGTCCTGCAAGGTCCGGTTGTTGGCCTGCATATCCTCGGAGGATCGCAGAAGGCAAAAGACTCGAAAAGAAACAACGCACAACAACAAAAATAACGAAAACTCTGCAGGTCGGATGCAATGGCGAATATGCAGCCTTCGGTCCGCGATTCTGGCATGGCGTTCGACTAGTTGCAGCCCTCGACGTGCAGACTTTACAACTTACATCCTATACATGTGCGCGACTTCAACAACGTACTCACCCGGATGTTGTAATCCGTAACTCCCGTTCCGGGAGAGGCATCAAAGGCAAAAGAAAGAGAAGACAACGAAAAGAGTCGGGCAGTAGGCCCGACACCGTCGATACAACGGTCCCCGTAGTGCATCTACAGTAGAGCCAAAAGAAAAGACGAAAAGGACGAAAAGACGGCAAATCCCATCCAACAGAACGGCTTGTGGCTGTCAAAGAGAGACTGCGAACTACCCCGGCCCGAAAGTCAGGTCCCCGACACTTGTTGGAGGCGCCAGTCTCGGGGACGAAGAAGGAAGAAGACTAGAAGCAAACCAGAAGGTGAAGGAGATTGTGAATAACGGCAAATGCCACGCGGACAACGAACGGAGGGAGGCAAAACGAAGGGCCGGGAGCTGTCACCTCAACGGTGAGGAATCAGAAATTGCAGCCGTCAGTTATGTCCGGCCTGCCGCCGTGCCGGCAAAACGGGCGACTGGAGTTGAAAACCAAAACCGAGAAAAACGCCGGTGGGAGGCGAAAGAAGGAGGTAAGCCAGCGGGAGAAGGTCACCAAACGGGATTAGCCACTGGAGCAGAATAACGACAACAGAGAGACTACAGAAACTACTGTCAATTCGAGAGGGCAAAATGGAACTTGCCGTGAGGCGGAAGAAGAATGACTCTAGAAAAGATGTGCAAATTGCAAAAAGATGGAGTATTCTTTTACCGGAGGCGGAGGAGTGTAGATTGAAAGGAGGAAAATGAAGGAGGTGAAAAGAATTGAAGTAAAACTATCCCAAAGAGACAAGTCCAATCGTGTTACTGGCACGTGATCAAAAGTGGAAGATGTGAAGCACTCAGAATAAGTCAAGTAGTGTGAAGAATTGAGGCAGTGACAGTGCGTTACATGATGTGAGGGGCGATGTTGATTGAGAAAAGAAAATTGAGAGTAACGAAACTGACGTTTTGCCTCGACAGTAGAATCAAAAAAACCCAAAAAAAAAATCACATTTTCACGTGGTGAGAAAGCGCAAAAAAACGATCCAGGCAGGGATCGAACCTGCAATCTCTTGGTTCGTAGCCAAGCGCCTTGCCATTTGGCCACTGGACCCGTTTTGATTGGTGGGTAGAGAGGTCCGAAAATATATGAAGGGAAGATACGTAGAGCTTTGGTGTGAAAAGCGACCATTAGATGAGGAACATCCACAGACTGACAGGAGACGAATGTGTTGGGAGATAGTGCTCTCAGACGATTGAAACTGTGTCTCCTTATTTGTATCTTTTTGTTGTATTTTTTCATTGTTCATTTATTTCTTCGACATTTTCAAGTTCTTAAAAATCTCGTGATATATACAGTTTAATTTCTATCTAGAAAGGAAATGAGTTCATAAAAATAAAAAAAAGGCTGCAAAACAAATCAAAACAAATCAAGATCCATATTTATAAATAGAAAGTCCAGAAGAACACACGGTCAAATCAACAACACCACCACCCACTCTCAGATCGCATGCCCCTCGATCTGCAGGACGGTCTGCAGGTGCTCAAACGAGAGTGTCTGGCCGAGCTGGAAGGCCAGCAGGTGGCTCGTCTTGACAAAATTCTTAATCTGGCGGCCGTTGAGGTCGAGTTCCGACAGGCGGGTGATGTCGTCTGCTGTCACCATGTGAACCTTGGGCTTCGGCTTGACCTTCTCCTCCTCGGCCGGCTTCGCCGTCCCCTCTGTTGGCGCCGCCTCAGCACCATGCCCCATCTTGCCGTTCTCGCCCAGAAACCCTTCCCAGACCTGCCGACGCGCGGCTGCATCCAGGCGCGGGTAGGCCAAAGAGATGTGAATGCGCGAGTGGAAGGCCTCGTCAATCTGGTTGACGCGGTTGGTGGTCAGAAAGAGAATGCCCTCGTAGTATTCGAGCGTCCGCAAGAAGATGCTGACAATACGGTTGCGGTCGAGGTCGGCGGCTGTGCGCGCCTCCAAAAAGACATCGCACTCGTCAATCAGCAAGACAGCATTCCATTTGGCGACCATGTCGAGGACGCGGCCCAGATTAAACTCAACCTCGTTGGAGGTCATGCCCAGATCACCGCCGCTCATGACAAAGAGGGGCACGCGCATGCTTTCGGCGACGGACTCGGCCGTCAGGGTTTTTCCAATGCCGGGGCCACCCGAAAGGAGCATAATGATGCCCTTGCCCTTACCGGCAATAACGTCGTCAAACTTGTGCTTGTTCTTGATCTGGCTCTGCGTGAAGGCCAAAACAAGCTGCTTGTGGCCGGCGGGCAGCACGAGGCGGTCAAACGCCTGCTCATTAAACTGGATGGGGCGGACGCTGTCGACATAAAACTCGAGCCATTTCTTGGTGCGCAGACAATAGCCCTTGACCATGGGGGAGGCCAGCAACAGCTGGTCTTCGGTCAGGGCGGCAGCCTGGCGACGGGCGCTGGCCGCTTCTGATTCGTCCTCATCTTCACCTTCTGCACCCTCCTTTTTAAACTTGAGCATGGCCTCGCCGTCGCTGCCGTCGCCGAAATCGTAAATGACGCGGCCATTGATGATGCGCATGCGCAGGTTCTGGCCGTCGTCCATGCCATTGTCGGTACTAGGATCGTTAAACTCATCATCGGCCGTCTCAACCTGGGCTTTGCGGACGGTGTTGTTGGTCTTTGTGAGGTGTGCGAGCGAGGTGGCATAGTCGGCATTGAACCGGGCATGCGTCTGTGCATCGACAACAATGCGGCTGTCAATGGCAATGCGCGCAGGACCGTTTTCCTTTTGTTCAATGGCGGTGCCCTTGTAGGCCATGTAGTGCCAGCCGGCGAGTGCGGCGAAACGCTGGCCGCGCTCAAGAAGGGAAGCACGCACGGAGGCCGGGTCCGGATGGTAGTCGAGCGGAAAGGCGTCGAGCGTGGCAATGGGCACCGTACCAACAAACGGAAGGACATAAACGTGGGCGGTATCATAGCCAAACCGGTGACCGTCGTACTCGAGCCGTTCGGCGACGAGCTCAAAGCAAGGGCCGAGGCGCGCATGCTTAATGTACTGGCCCTGCTTCAAGCGGTTGGCGACAGGGTGGCCATAGCGGCTGGTGACAATCGTGCAGCCCGGGTGGAAGACGGTCCAGGCGTGTTCGTACGAGACAACACCCTGAGCCATGTAGTCGTCGACGGCGCGGATGGTGTCCTTGAGCTCGGTGTGCAGGAGGTCATAGAGTAAACGGACATGGTCGCGGGTGGCCTCGTCGTACTCTGAGGTGTTTGTGAGTGCCGCCTTGAGTCGGTCCCAGCGATGGACAAACGGCTGAAAGGGTGCCGAGAAGACTAGACGCTGCAGTCCCGGCGCGACGCCCGGGTAGTCGTCGAGGACGTTGCGCAAGACATTCTTGAGGAGAGGACTCTGGATGACAATGGAGTCAATCTCGAGCGACTTGCGCGAGTCGTAGCTCTTCTTGTTGCGCACGAGAATGGCAAATTTCTCGGTGGCCTCGTTCTCGGCGGCTTCCTCCAGGTCCTTGGGGTAGGTGTCGGTCCATGTGAAGCGGTTCTGCTTGTCCCATTTCTGGTAGAGGTCCTTTTGCGCGCACTCCATGCCGACAACAGTCTTCTTCTCATCAGGGGTGGTGGTTTCTGAGTCGGTCTTGGCCTCGGATGTCGTTTTGTCCTCGGCCTTGCCTTCGGCCTTGTCCTCAACCTTCTCACCCTTCTCACCCTTCTCAGCCTTGTCAACGCTCTCAACACCGTTGGCTGTCTTGGCCACAACGGCGACCGGCTCTTCGTCTTGCGTTAATGCGGGAGCCATTGTGTCGAAGAGATGTGTTGTGAATGATGGCCGACGCTATGATTTGTGTTGTTGATGTTGACTTCAAGATGTCGTGTGAAGTCGTGCTGCTATGTGGATAAGACAAGACAAAACTCTGGATGTTACCGAGTCATCATCTCGTCTTATATACACCAAAGCTCTCAAGCTTCATCTAGGCTGCTGTCCCCTGCCAAGGCTTCCTCCATCCCATGGCCTCAATTGGCCAATCGTTCAGCTTCAGCTTCATCGCTGTGGAGGTCGAGGCCATTCATGTTCGCCAGAGCTGTGTTGAGAGTGGGCTCCGTTTGACTCATCGGAAGTGCGAAAGCTGGTGGCTTTCAGTCGAATCAAGCACAACGTGGGGAGAAGATGTGTACAAACTGGGTGAATAGACTCAAAAAAAGTGGAAGGCTGTCGAGGCTGCCTGGCAATGTCAATATCAGCCCCGCGCGAGGCAGGCACGAACAAGTGCAGAATGGGTGACGATGCTCGACGCTGATAGGACAGTTGCTGTTAGCAGGCCGTCTGCCTGGGAGTGTGGTTGCCTTACCCCACTGCGTTGGGGCGTCGGCAGTGCTCCAGTGGACCTCCAGCACTCAGAACCCAGAAATGACCCCAGCTTCGCTCCAGCTGTCCCCAAATCGACTTAGCTTCAGTCAACAAGGCGGTTTTCCAAGGCGAAATCACATCTTGAGGTCCGTGAGCGAACACAGTGAAATCAACAAACATGTTTTACGCCGGTTGGGTTTGCTGAAAAGACTCTATTGTTGTGAACTCAAGATGTGGGGACTGATACGAAAAGAAGGCATTTTTCAGAAGTGTATCTAAATTTTGTATGAGGTGATGTATAACACTGTAAATAAAAATAACTAGTTTGGAAAACCAAAAAAAAAGGTAAAAAAACAACTGAAAATTGATAAAGGAAAAGAGAAGAAAACATCAGGAATCAAACCAGCTTTCCCTCGAATGTAAGTCTATGCCACCTAGAACATCAATCTCGTCGTCGGATGCAACAGCTCGTTCCTCTGCCGGCTCAGCTCTATCTCTAAACAAATTCGGATACAGCTGTGGTATCGTCATCTGTCCGCTTGTTGTTGGCGGCACACTCATCGGCGCACCGGTCGTCCCTGCTCCCCTCCGCCCACTCGCAATTGCCCGAAACCACGGCTCTATATAGTCTGGTATGGGTGGCAGTCCGCCCGCCGTGTCGATGTCGTCCAACCACGCTACGATGCGGCTGTTGGTACTCCGAGTCGTTGGCTGCCGCGTAAAGGCCTGCAGGTTGAGACAGGTGGGAGGGCGGGTCACCAAGGAAGTACCGGCCGGAACTTGCTGACAGTTGTGACACTTTCCGCGAATAAACGTGGCCACTCGTGCATCGTCGGGCCCGCTGGTGTACTTGGGACACTGGCCAGGTGGATAGAAGCGGCCCTGGTCGCAGATGAGATAGACTTGTCTGTCTTGGTGGGGCACGTCGGGTGCAGTGAGGACGCAGCCGCAGACGGCGTAGCGGTAGTTGTAGAAGAAGGTGCACATCGTCTTGAGGTAGGCGTAGCAATGGAAATCAAATTTCGCTGAGATGCACTCGTAATCGTAGTCAAAGGATGAAAACCAAAGACAGTGAAGCTTTTATATGACTGAAATTGTACTACAATTCACGGTGATAGCAATAAACACTCGTGAGATGCTTTAACATATGGATTGCTTGCTACTATTGTCATGGTTGTGAATATCAATGACAAGGCTGTGATAAGCTGGTGAAAAGGTGAGCATCGTGACTCGTAATGCAACACAAAGGCAAGCTTGTCACAACTTGGGCCTCCGCCTTCAATTATTTAGAGTAAAAAGAAGCAAAAAAAAAAACGGCCTGGGATGGGATGAGAATAAAATGGTTGGCATGGATCTTCTATTTATTTTAGGCATCATTTTTTCAAAGAAATATTTGGTACCTTTTTCGCTTTTTCCATTGTGAAAGTAAACAATGCAGACACAGCCCTGTTGATCTATCCACAATAGGGTAAACGAAGCGCTCAACACATGTGAGATCTTTATCAAAAACCTTCGTGTTATCACTCCTTCCTTTTTCTCTTTATCTCCCTTTTTGTTTACTTGTCCATGCACTCAGTTCGCTTCAGCCTCTCGCACCAAAATTGACGCCAATTATGAATCATTCTGATGCATCCCTCTAGGTGCCGATGTGGGGGGATAGCGGGGCGTCTGGAGCTGTGTTTGGGTGTGTCTTGCACGTTGAGCGGCGCTTCGTGGAGTACAAGACATGCGACAAGCTAAAGAGCGCTAGAACGTCAAGCGAGAGCAGGAGCTCAGTCAAGTCGAGGAAGGAGCTTGACGTAGCTCGACTTCACAAATGCATAAAGGACGACCCCTCTCAATTGACAACAGAAGAAAGACGACAACACAATTTGATTTAATCTCTCCTTCGTCCGATTCGCGAATCGTCTTTACGACGCACTACCCTTACCTCCTCTCCCTCCTCACCGACGACAGCTTCCACGCCATCATGACCGCCCAAACCCATGCCGCCGAGGCCAATAATCCTGGTGTTGCCGCCAGGACACTTAAGCATCTGTCGCGTGACGAAGCTGCCCATATGGACATTGGCGTCTTTGGCCAGCAGCCTGGGATGCAGATTTATACACAGATTTTGTACGTTTTCGACAAGACGGCGGATCGCGGGAGTGTCATCTCGACGCTCGAGACTGGCCTCGCCCGACTGGTGGCGACCTTTCCCTGGCTCGGCGGACAGATTGTGCTGTCCCCGAAGGACAACCGACGGCACTTTGCCCCGTTGGCGGGAGGTCCGCCACCATTGGTCGTCAAGGATGTACCCGAAGACATCCTGACGTACGAAGCGCTCCGCGCTTCTGGGTATGCCATCCGCCTGTTGGACGAATCGGTGGTGGCCCCCCGCCGCACTTTGCCCTCCCCCGACGAGCCGGCCGAAATGCCGGTTCTGTTGGTGCAGGCCACCTTTTTGAAGGACGGTCTCTTCTTGACCGTCGTGTGCCACCATGCGGCGATGGACATGGTCGGCCAGACTTCGGTGATTGAGTGGCTGGCCAAGGCGTGCCGGGGTGAGCAGTTTTCGGAAGAAGAGCTGGCCGTCGGGAACGGCGACCGCATCGACGCAGTCGACTTGCTGGATGTGGAGGACCCTTTCTCCCTCATCCCAGAACAGGTTCTGCCGCCACCGGCAGCCACGACGGACACGAAGACAGAGGCAGCACCCCCGCCCCCGCCCCCACCCGTCACGTCCGCCTGGTCCTACTTTAACTTTAGCAAGGCCGCCGTCCAGGCCTTGAAGGACGAGGCCACGTCCACACTGCCCAAGGACAGCACCGTCCCCTTTGTGTCGACCAACGACGCCCTGTCGGCCTTTCTTTGGCAGTCCACTCTTAGGGCGCGACGCCAAAGACTCGACGCTTCGACACCCTCCACGTTTGCCCGCGCCATTGACGTCCGCCGCATCATGGGTGTGGCCCGCAACTACCCGGGTCTCCTCCAGAACATGACCATCCACACGCACCCCTCGTCATGGGTGTGCGACGCGTCGCTTGGTGAGGCCTCTTCTGAGTTGCGCGCCGCTATTCTGCAGCCCGACCGGTTGAGGGAGCGGACACGCGCGCTCGCTACCTGCTTCATCAACCACCCCGACCAGGCCAACCGCCTGTCGTTTGTCGGTCATGTCGACCCGACCGCGGGCGGTCTGATGCTGAGTTCGTGGATGACGGCGCCCGGCATCACCACCGATTTCGGGATTGGAGGGCTGCCCGCGGCTGTGCGCCGCCCTGGGTTCTTCCCCGTCGAGAGCCTGGCGTACCTGATGCCGTCGGATGGGGACGGCACCGTGGCGGCCTGTATCTGCTTGCGGGAGGTCGATCTGGCGCTGTTAACGTCGGACCCTGCCTTTGCCAAGTACGCCCAGTACGTTGGTTAATGAGTTACGAATTTAGAGATAGAAATAGAATACCCCTGTTTACTGTCAGCTCACTTTTGCCAAGCGCAGCCTTGCCTATCGGACGATTCCCCCCCACAGCTTCGACAGACGGATCTACACACATCGTAAGCTTGCCAGATCACACCGTGCTTCTTTTTCGTTTATTCTTATTCTTTTTTCTGTTCTCTTTTCTCTCTATTTAGCCACGGCATTTGAAAGGCGGCTCCACAGTACCATAGCAGCGTTACAGCATTACAGCGTTACAGCGTCGCAGCGTCGCAGCGTCAACGTGGGAATAGCCCCCCGATTTCTGTGACATTGGAAACACGACCCTCGACCAACCTGAAACGCCTCAGAATAGCAGAAATGGGCAGACTGACAAAAAGCGCGGTAACATAATCACAACGCAGTCGATTCGCTTCGTCTTTCCTTTCTTCTTTTTGATCTTCAATCCATCTTCAATCCATCTTCACCTCTTTTGTTCTTCGCCATTTCATTCCTTTTGTTTCTTTCTCTTCATTCGCTTCTTTCGACAGTTGATCTGTCTGTTTACTTACCTTTTTCGCTCATTCTCTTTAATCCATCGCCTTCGCAATGTCCGACTCTTCCTACAACCCCGTCAACAGCGACGCCCGCAAGGTCGACCGCCAGCAGCGTCTGTCGAGACAAAACACCCAACGGTCTTCTCACAGCGACAACTCCCGCCGCAGCGGCGAAGGTTCCGATACCGAAGTCGACGATGCCCTCATTAGCGACGACGAAAAGCAGTGGGAGACCATTGCTCTCGAGAGGGGGTTAAGCAGACGGCCGTCCAGAGTCAGCAGAGTGGTTGGCACAGTTCGGCGCCACCGCTGGATGATTGATACGGGCTTGTTGGTGGTGATTCTTGGGCTGGTGGTGCTGCTGCAGCTGGAGATCCGCCAGCGGCCGAGCAAGTGGCAGGTGGGAGGTGATTTTATGGCTCAAGGGCCAATCTGTAAGTGAGGCCGGCGACAGCCGGTCCAGTCGACGAGTCAACTACTTGACGTCGACGACGCTTCGCGTCTACTTATCTTCCTGCTACGCATGCTAACGCTTGTTCGCTTAGTTTCTACGAAAGTCGTCAAGTGGGAAGCTGACGAAGCGTTTGTTCCTGCCAAAGACACCGACTTTGCCAGCAACACGACACTCGCGACGTGGAACACGCTGATGCCGCAGGGTGCGGGTTGGAAGGGTGGCGAGTCGGAGACGACGTTTTTTACCACGACCATGACGCATCAGTTGCACTGTATTGTAAGTCGAGTCTCGGGCCGAAGGCGAGAGACGAGAGAAGACGACGTTCTCGTTGACGACGAAGTCGTCGACATGACAAGCCGTCAAGCTTCCTCATGCACACTTAACCTCATGCTACGCAGACGTTGACTAACCTCGTTGCTACGCACCCTCTAGCTGATGATGGGCCGCATCTACACGGCCCTCCGGATGAATGCGATGCCGTCCCCTGACCTGCCGGCCGACTACCACTCGCACTACCTGCACTGTATTGATTATCTGCGGCAGGCGACCATGTGTGCGGGTGATGTGGCAGTCGAAGCGCATGAGCCGACGGACGCGTCGGACAATGGAGCGTTGGACGGGGGGTGGAGTGGTCATCATGGTGAGTGAGCGAGCAGCGAAGCGAGGAGAAGAGTAGCCGCGAAGCGGCTGCGACTGGCTCTTACGTAGTTGCTGTCGAAAGACAGCAGCTACGAGCACACTTCGCAGCAGTGACTCCTGTCTCCTTTCCTTTCCCTTTCCTTTCCCTTCCCTCCCCCTCCACTGTATTTTCTGTATCGTCTGTATCGTTACTAACCACTCTCTCTACAGTTTGCAAAGACTACAGCCAAGTCAAGAGCTACCTCGAAGGTGAGTCCCCTACGGCAATCTTACAGTATCTTACAGTATCTTTACTGACTTCTGACTGTAGGTCAAATCCGTGACGGCGTGCGGACTGTTCTTCCGATTGACGACTAGACAGGGTGAGGGTGTATTTTGACCGTTCTTGAGCGAGTTCTTTTGTTTGATCATTCGATCGTTCGACAGCTTCTCTTTCTTTTGTACATATGACTATGACTGCATTGAATCACAGGTTGATTAAAGATTACATTCTTGACATTTTGTTGTTGAGTGGTGATGGTTGAGTCATGCCGAGAAGTGATGTTGCTGCCAGGAGGCGATGTGTCGGCGTTGTTCCTGACCAGGCTGTAGAAAAGCGTGTGGAAATACGGAGTGACGTTCGGATGGAGAGAAAAAGTAAGAAGAGAAAAGTACGCCGTGCAAGTGGTGGGTGGCACTTGGCTGGAATAGGCAGTTGGCTACGGTCCGCTGTTCTTACACTGCCCACCCGAACTTGGACAGCCCACCCGCTGTAACCCACTGTAACGAGCTGGAACTCGCACTCGGATGATAATTTTCGTGGCGGCCAAGCCCCGCGCCGCCGCTAGAAGCTTTGTCAAGAATTTTTGTTCGTTGTTTCGCCCTTACCTGCCCTCTTGGGGTACGACAAACGACTTTTACGACTTTTACGTGAGCGTCGGCGCCCATTTCTGCCGCTGTCCGCGCTGTCCGCGCTGTCCGTCCCTTGTCCGGCGTGACTCAGGTCGGCTGCGAAAATAGGTGGAAAAGGGTGGAGGACAGCAAAAAAGTTGCCGTTACTTTGGACAGCCACACACCACAACGACGAACAGTACTCTCTGACAACGACTTGCCGCTCATCAGTTAACACTTTGACGGACCACGCCGAGACCAGCTCCCGAAAGAAGACGAGGAAGAAACTTGGCCAAGCCGCCAAGACGTCCGACCTTCATCGTGGAGATATAAAGTGGGAGACGGTCGTCTTCTCCATTCTCAGTCACGACTCTAACCAACTTCACTAACCACCACACCACAACCTCGTTGCTACGCACCCTCGCACCGCCAACATGTCCCTCACTATGCGCGCCGGCACGGTCGACGACATTGACCGCCTCGTCGAAATCTACTTTTCTGCCTTTGCCGACAACGCCGTCCAGCACAGAGTGTTTCCTGAAAGCTCGCCGCAGGTCCGACCGTTTTGGAGAAACAACTTTGTCAACGATTTCAAGGAGGACTATGTCCGCTTCAGAGTGATGGAGCAGCCATCCTCGGGCGACAGCGAGGACAAGAAGGAGATTGTCGCGTTCGCCATCTGGAACGCCCCCCGCAAACCGACCGACCCCATCCCGGCCATGCCGCCGCGCGAGGCCTGGCCGTCCGACGGCGACCAGGACGCTGCCGTCGAGTTCTTTCACGATTTGGAGCGGCAGCACAAGAGCTACATGGCGCATCCGACCAACCCAGGAGAACAGCAGCCGCACTGGTACCTCGAGCTGATTGCGACCCACCGCGACCACCAAGGCAAAGGCGCCGCTGGCGCTCTGGCGCTTTGCTGCGATGGGGCGAGCAGCAAGCGGACGAGCAAGGCGTGCCGTGCTACTTGGATGCGACGCCCGATGGACGGCCGGTGTACATGTCGAAAGGGCACGGGTTCCGCGAGGTGGAGTCGAGGACGTACTTTGGTGGGGTGTATGAGCATGTGTTTATGATTCGCGATCCGAAGAAGAAGGACGAGTAACATCGCCAAAGGCGATGTGAACGCGAAGCGCAGCGGAGCAATGTTAGCTGCCGCAGGTGTTGTGAACTAGCAGCACTTCCCTGACCACCACTCCTCGCCTCCGGGAGGGCGTGCGGGAAAGGCGGAGGTCAGTATCCGAAACGAATGCATTTTGAGAGGACGATGGTGATGTTGACGATGATGTCGACGAGATTCTCTTGGAATGTATCTTACCCGACCAAAGAGTAATTGAAACGGTTTTAAAATAGGCGAAGAAAAAGTGGGGTGTAACATAGAATCATAATATTAATAAAAAAGACAGCAATGACCGACGACAACATCTATGACTGGACCTTGAGTGGTGATGTTTGTGATGTTACTTCGTACTTGTACTGTGTACCTCTGTACTGTCTCTCACTGTGACTGATGACGCGCTATTCACAGTTCCTGTGCTACCCCACTTTCTTGGTCCAACACCGAGACCCTGTTGGACAGGGACGACAGGGCCGACCAACACGAGACTAAGCTCACTGGAGAGAGGCATCTGATTGGCTGGCTGCCGGCAACAGCTCCCCTGCCCATCGATCGATTGCGCCTTCCTGTCTGACAGCTGACGGTGAGAGTGAGAGTGAGAAATCAGGGAAGTCGCGTTCTTGCGGAGAGGCTGTTCTTTCTTCTTTTGTTCTTTCTTCATTCAACATTTCCCCTTTTCTTTATTTCCTCGCTCTGCTCGCTCACATTCGTCCATCGACTCTGCGCACACTCCAACATGAGTTAGATCACGGCATCCCCTCACACACCACATGCACAATGCCGCCCACAAAGGCGGACAGCCAACCGTCTCTCGACGAAGACGACGCTTTCGCTCTGGCGTCGGATGTCGATACCGATAGTGACGCTGGTAACGACGTCGCCAACCGACGAATAAACACACCCGACAAAGACGACTTCAACGACTTTGACGACGATGCTGTGCCCAGTGAGCGACAGGGTCTGGTGGATCGGCAGGAGCCGTCGTTGGTCGCCAACGACACCGCCGAAGCCTCCTCCTCCATCTCACGGGAACCCGATCTCACGATCCGCCAGGCCGTCCGCATCTACCGCAAGGCCATCCTCTGGTGTCTCGTCACTTCGGCCTGCGTCATCATGGAGGGCTACGACATGATTCTGTAAGATTTTTGTTTTGTGTCCTCGCTGCGCTCACTGCTCGTTCACTCGCTTCGCTCATTCACTCACTCACACCCTTTGTAGTATCGGCAACTTCTTCGCATACCCCACCTTCGCGGCCAAATACGGCCAGTTCGTCGACGACAACGGCCAGCACCAACTCTCCGCCGCCTGGATGGCCGCCCTCGCCAACGCCGCTCCCGTCGGCTGCTTTTTTGGCACGGCTGCCAACGGTTACCTCGTCTCCCGCTACGGCCAGAAACGCGTCCTCCTCGCCGCCCTCGCCGCTCTGTCGGCCTTCATCTTCATGACGTTCTTTGCGCCAACAATTGCCGTTCTCTTGATTGGCGAGTTTCTGTGCGGCCTCCCCTGGGGCATCTTCGCTTCGTCGGCCCCCGCCTACGCGTCCGAACTGCTCCCCACCGCCCTCCGCAGCTACCTCACGTCCTGGACCAACATGTGTTTCATCCTGGGCCAGCTTATCGCGGCTGGTGTGCTGGCGGCACTGGTCGATCGACGCACCGACGAGTGGGCGTTCCGCATTCCCTTTGCGCTGCAGTGGCTGTGGCCCGTCGTTATCTTTCCTGTCCTCTGTTTTGCGCCCGAGTCGCCGTGGCATCTGGTGCGGACGGGGCGGCGGTCGGCAGCACGCAAAGCTCTGGGGAGACTGCAGACGGCCTCGGCACCGGGCGCCGACATTGACGCCACATTGGCCACGATAGAGCGCACCAACGCCATGGAGGTGGAAGAGTTGAAAGGCGACGTCACGACGGGCACATCGGCGGGCGCCGATGGGTCGTCCGAGACGACGACATACTGGGACTGTCTGCGGGGTACAGAGCGCCGCCGCACCGAGATTGCGTGCATGGCTTTCGCTGCACAAGTTTTGGCGGGCGCGCCGTTCGCGTACAACTCGACCTACTTTTTCCAGCAGGTCGGTTTGGCGACGCACACGACGTACCTGCTCAACACGGGCGGCACGCTGTTGGCACTCGCGGGCACGGTTGTCAACTGGATCGTGTTGATGCCGCGGTACGGCCGTCGCACCATTTTCCTGGGCGGGATGGCCACGATGGCGTTGCTGTTGACCGTCGTGGGCGCGCTCGGGTTTGTTGCGCAAGGGGACAAGACTCCCCGCGGTGTCGGTCTCGTACAGGCGGCGTTGACACTGGCCTGGACGTTTGTGTTTCAGCTGTCCGTCGGGCAGCTCGGGTGGGCCTTGCCGGCGGAAGTAGGTTCTACGCGACTTCGACAGAAAACCGTCTGTCTCGCCCGCAACGCCTACTACGCCGCCTCCATTGCCGCCAACATTGCCCAGCCGTACCTCTTAAATCCCGGGGCCCTCAATCTCAAAGGGACCGTCGGCATCGTCTGGGCCGTCTTGGCTTTCGGAGTATGGCTGTGGGCGGTGTTTCGACTACCCGAGACCAAGGGCCGGTCGTATGCAGCGTTGGACTGGCTGTTTGCCCAACGGACGCCGACACGGCAGTTTGCGACGGCCAAAGTGCCAAAGGAGGTTGTAGGTGGAGGCGACACCACTCACCCCGAGGTCAACAGCGCAGGCTATAGTTTTGTACACGCTGACGACACGACCGACAACCACGAGATGGAGAGGTTGGTAAGGGGTGAATAAATGCGTTGTATTGTATTTGCATGGCGTTTGGTCTTTTGGATTGGATAACTGGTATTGAATTGCTTGGATTGGAAATTTGATTATGGGATATAAAGCTTGGACGAATGAAATGACATGAATGCTCTCTCTTCTTCTCGTTCTTCTTCGTGTAGACGGCCTTTGGCCGTTTAAGTGTGGTCCGCCAAATTGTTTAAAAAAGACAGTCGTCTTCTGCCTCCAGTATTTTTTGTTGTAGACCGTCGCTCCTTTCAGTCGCTCCGCTCTCAGCAACACGACTTGTAGAACGAACAACTACCATGACAACAGTGACACCCCAGACTCAAATTGCCGCCGCGCAGACTGGCCTCGGCGGGGTCCAAAGTCATTGACGGGCGGGGTTCACTTGTCTGCGCGAGTTAGAAGAGAACAGTATTGTTGTCGTCGCCGAGTCGACTTACCGGCTGCTGTGCAATCGTTTTTGTCGTCTCGGCGGTCACTGTCTCCATTTGCTTGGGACGCGCCGGCGGGGGAGTGTTGTCGATGGTCATCGTGTGCGAGGTAAGTGAGGTAATTGACGTGAAGTGAAAGTGAAGATTGGCGATTGACGACTGACGATCGTGAATGTGAAAAGGGGACACCCGAAAATTAAGTACTTTTCTTGACTTGGCAGTCGTGGTTTTAGCCACACCGTCCAACCGTCTCTCTTCCCCTTTCGGAGGGCGCCCATTCGAACCAGACCAACAACCCTTTGATTGTCCGGTCGGTTCAGCCCCAGGAACCGGCCTATCGATTTCGATTCAGGGCCTCACGTTTTGTCTCTTCTCAGAGGGGAATCTCCCCAAATTGCTGTGGCTAACAATTGCGACTACATTGGTCAAGTCTTGGCAAGCCTTCAGCTCGACCGTTAGGAAAAGAAACGAAATAGAGTAAAAAATAAGATTATGCCTTGACCGTCGATTTAGCACGAGCTGCCTCTTTTTTGAAGTGGGAGAAAGAGAACACACTAACACATGACCCTTGTCTACCCTTGTCTACCATTGTCTGTCTGGGCGTTCTGGCGTCTGCATGTGCAGCCTCCAAGTCTTGGCATTTTTGTGAAAGAGCAGAGAGAGGCTGTGTCACGGTTGACCTCTTCTTTTTTCGACTCTTTACATGCAGCATCAAGTTCATTTGTTTTGTCGTTTGTCCATGTACTCGTTTGTTTCATACAATTTTGTGCCTTTACGGGCCTTCTCCTCTTTCTGTCCTATCCATGACCTCTCATCCACTCAACTCCCCGTGTATGGTATTGTGTCGTTTGTTGTTGATGTCGTTGATGTCGTTGATGTCGTTGATGTCGTTGTCGTCGTCATTGCCTGTGTTGTCGCCTCTCCTGTCGTCGTTATCGTCTCAAACAGATTGTTGTCCATGTAATATCCCATGCCTTGTGCGTGGCCACTCCCGCGCACACTTCCACTCCCGCTCATACTCGGACTCCCACTCACACTCCCCCCCGTCAAATCGCCCCACAATACCGGATCCAGAAACAAGGACGGATCCATCCCGCTGCTCGCACACAGCGCGTCCATGTCCACCACGTTGCCCGCGGCGTCCAGCAAAGGACTGTTGGGGAATGAGTCAAAGTTGAATTGGCCCGGGTTGGACTCGACTTCTCGGAGAAGGAGTGTCAGGTCGGGCATCGGTGTGCCGGCCGCCAGTTCAAACAGGTCGTCGCTTTCTGTTGAGGGGGTGGTCGTGTTTGTCGACTGGGACTGAGGTTGAGAAGTGGATGGAACACCGCCTGCGGCGGCTACTGAGGCCGCCGCCCTCGCTTTCCGCTCCTTCTCCCGCTGCTTGAGGTACGCCCGCGGCGTCTGGCCAGTGACCTCCTTGAACTTGCGGTGGAAGTGCCACCGGGAGACGCGGGCTTGTGAGGCCAACATGGAGGGCGATTCGCCGGGGCGACCGCTATCCAGTGGTGCTCCACCACTCGCTGCTAGCGCAGCGAGTTGCTCTTGCCGTCCGACCAGCGCCCGGATGCGAGCAACCGCCTCGTCTTCTGGCATCCCGCCTTCCGTCCTTGGCTTGCACCGTTTGCACGCGCGGAACCCACCGGCCTCGGCCGCTCGATAGTCTGGATAGTAGCGAACATTGGCGCGCCGGGCGAGACGGGCCTTGCAGTTGGGCCGGCAGTATATGCGGGTGGTGCGGACGGCGTAGACAAAGAGGCCGTCGGCGGCGGCGTCGCGGGTGGTGATGGCGCGCCATTTGTCATTGTCGGAGGTATAGGCCATCCTGCGAGTCTTTGAGCGCGAAGCACGAGTGGACGAGCAGACTGCAAAAGAAAGAAAACAACTGCGAAACAGCTGTGCAGCTCTCTCGGGTGTAGATGTAGATCACCGAGCAACCGAATGGATGTGAGCTGCGATGAGCACTGCGTAGCAGTGCGAGAAGAGGCCAACTGCGTAGCAGTTAAAAAGAAAAGAAAAAAAGAAAATAAGAGAAGAGAAAAGAGTAGTCAAGAAGCTCTCATTTGAGTAGAAGAAAAAAGTGAAGATCTGGACAAAAAATAAAAAGAAGAACAGAATCATTGAAGCTCTCGTCATTTTTGTACTTTTGACCATCGCCGGCCTTTGTATTCATGCTTGCCCGTTTCGCCAAGTTGCTGTTAAAGTGGCCAATCAGAGAGCACAGCTAAGACGGGTTGTGGGGCAAGACAAGAAAGGCGGGGCCAGCCTGAGCACGCTGAGCTGTGCGAGCACTCTCGCACTCTGACAGCGCGGCGCGCACGCGTTCACGCCACTAATACTGCGCAAAGAGGCCCTGAACGGCACGCCTGGTCACGCCAATTCACCTGCCCACGATTGCGGGCGGGCCTTTCAATTTGGTTCCGCCCTCTGCACAGAAAGTAAGCCTCCCCGGTTAAGCTTTTTCACAAGCTTGGCTTCCACTGTCGTTTGCACCCGATCTTGCTTTTAAAGTTGCGTCTCCTTGGACATTCCTACAGTTCGTCTTTTGAACTGCTCTTCTTCCCCTTCCCACACTTCTCTTCATACCCTTTGTCACCTTTGCGCAGCCCGCCACCGCGCGCGATCACGTTGCCGTCGTCGTCGAGACAGACACACCCGAGAGGTAGAGTATTGCGGATCGTGTCGCCGCGGCGTACATACGTGTCCACACCGTGAGCGGCACCAACGGCCAGGCTGGCCGCCATCAAAGTGCCTTCACTGGGAACTCTGTCGGGGCCAAAGTATGTGGCGGCGTGGTGGCTGGCAATGAGGAGGCCGAGGTGGAGGCAGAGGGCTGTGAATGTTGCGTCGATGGCGACGGCGCTGGGCAGCCGGAGACTGGGTCGGCAGGGTTCGCGGTAGTAAAAGAGGATGGCACTGGAGAGACTCAAAATGATGAGGATGTAGGAAGGATAGATTGATTTTTTCATGTCGGCGACGAACGACGAACGAAGTGAGGAGTGAGGAGGGAATAAAGAAAAGTGAACGAGGTGAGACGATGACTGTCGAGCGAGGCCAGGAGAGAAAGGAAAGGCGAGCCTAGCGA
Organism: Ophiostoma sp. CBS 140.51; assembly: GCA_029298735.1. NCBI lineage: Eukaryota > Fungi > Ascomycota > Sordariomycetes > Ophiostomatales > Ophiostomataceae > Ophiostoma > Ophiostoma sp. CBS 140.51. The sequence goes on from JANSLP010000152.1 coordinate 68,139, forward strand.
GGAAAAGAAAATGAACCTCTGAATTGACAACACACGGCATGAAACGGGGAACAAAGGCTTGTTTTGTACCCTGGCGAGCGTGGCTTCGGAGCCGAGGATGGTGGGCTTTTTGTCAAAAAGTCTAAACCTTAAAAATAGAGAAAGTGTAAAAGTGCACGACGTACCCACCTCACGGGTTGACCGCACAGCAAGCGAGATTAGGAGACCGAAGTACACACGATGGAGCCGAGTTATGCGGGCGAGAAAGGCTGGAGACGATCAGATAAAATACGGAGTACTCAATGTCGCCTGGTCGCCAAGACCTTGTTCACTCGCTGCACAACTGAAGTGTGGACATTGGGGGCCGTCACACAGCGAGTGCGGCGCAGACAGAGGAGGCCTCGCAGGCAAACAAGACTCAATAAATTAAGTCAACATCAAAAATCAAATTCTATTAATTTATTTACTGACTGCTCTCTACAGCAGGTGCCTCGTGGGCGGGTATTATTACATAAATACAAAACAAAAGCAAAGCAAAACAAAACAAACATAGGTGGTCGACAAAGGTAGACTTCGCCTTCCTCGTCGTCTACCGTCTCTCCATCAACACCGTCATGGGCGAGATGGGCCGGTTGTGCGGCGTGTATGGCGTGTACGGCGAGCGGGAGCCAATACTCCCCGACGAAAGTCTCTTGGACGACGACGGGCGCAGAGTGCTGCTCCGCAGACCAGCCAGATGGCCACCCCGCGCATGGTTTCGCCGACGGGCGCGTGTGGCTGTTTTGGCGAGGGAAGTGCTGCGGCGAGGCCCAGAGCTCGGCGAAGACGAGCGACTCGACGACATTGACGAGTCACTGTCGCTCCCACTCATCGCGGCCAAGTTGAGCGACAGAGACCGACGATGACGACGACCGGACAACGACTGCCGTCCCTTGCGGGGCGGGGACACTTTGACCGGCTTCACTGTCTTCATGGACCTGCTGACAGCGACAGCCGCCGGACGGTGCTGCACCGGCAACATCTGCAGAAGTTGGCGGCGGACGCGCGAGCGGGGACTCACCAGCAACGATGTCTGGGGGACGGCGGGGACGACAAGAGACGCTCTCTTGGCAGAAGAGGTGGACATGGTCGACATGATGGACACTCTGTTGTTGATGCTGACGCTGTCGGCCCGCATGGGACGTGAAAAGTTGTAGTTGTTCGCCGTCGACAGACGGCGGCGCGTGTAGGCGGGGATGTACGTGGATGCCGTTGCAGCAGTTGGCACTGCCGTCTGCCTGTTTGCCGCCTGGAGAGCGGCTTTGCGCATACGGCTGGCGGTGCGTGACAGACCAGTGGCCGTGAAGCCGACAGGCTCGTGGACGACAATCGTGTGCACCGAGGGGTTCTCGACGCTGTCGTCGTCAGAAGCCTCGCTGACGGGCTCGTCACTTTCATCAGACGTCTCCTGCTCCTTCTCTTCGACGGGCGAGAGTGACGGCTTCTTGGACAGGTGCTTGGACACGGAGAGAGTGCGCTCTACCCGTGCTGGAGGCTGTTGCATCGACTCTCTCGACGGCTCCAGCCAACGCCGCCCGGCATCGGCCGCTGCAGCAGCAGCCTCGGCTTCTTGGCGGACCATTACCGCAAGTTCATCCTCCTCTTCTTTGTCCTCGCTGCGCTCGTTATGCTCGTGCTCGTCTTCGGCTGGCGAGTAGATCGTCTCCATAATAGAAACCTCCGACGGCCGTCTCGAGTTGGCCTCACTCCCACCACCATTGGTCGTCGCAATAAACGACTTGCGAACAATGGGCTGGTCCAGTACGCGTGGTTGAGAGTAGGCAACAGACCGCGTCGGCAAGGGAGTGGCTCCGACAAACGCCTTGGATACGGCCGTGGAGACGTCCAGGCTGCTTCTTGTTGTGGGCGCTTCTGTGACTGATACCCGTCTCAACGACGACGCCACCATGTCGGCCAGAGAAGGCGTCGAGTAGGACGACGACATGGAAAACGCCGACGCATCCGACTCGGACATTTCGGACGCATTGGACGACTTGCGCGACGACACGGCCGAGGCGAAGTGCATAGAGAGTTGGGTGGTGGGGGATGAGAGGGAAGATGAAGAGATGGTAGGGATGGAGGGGATTGAAGGGACTGTGAGACTCGGCTGGGACATGGGCGACAGTGGCTCCATGGATTCCGTCTTGGGCGCCTCAATCTTGGTGGCCACCATGGACGGCACCGGCTTCCTCTTGATGGGGCCAGAAGGTGCAACTGCCGGTGCACTACCGACCGGCTTGCGCTTTGGGATGGCCGTCTGAGGAGCAGGCACCAATGCGGCGGGTACCTTTGGCACCGGCACCTGCGGCACGGGCGGGACAATCGACAGTGGCCGTGTCACAGCCGGCGAGTATGGTGACATAGACGCACGAATGACGTCCTGTACCTTGCTCTTGTCCTCCTTGTTGTCATCATCGTCGTAGTTGCTGCTTCCGCTAGAGTCAAGGTAAAAGGTTGATGCAGCTGTCACGGGTGCAACGGATGTGATGAGTTTGGGTAGAGACTGAGCGGGCAGTTTGGAAAGACGACGAGAAGCCGGCGTTGATGACACCGGCTTCGCATCAATGCGGTTGCTGTCTGAAAAAGGGTTCTCGACTGGATCGGCAAACGGATCCGAGAACATTGTAGAAGTAGATGGCATCACGCTCTTGCGACGGTCAGCTGTGGATGGTTGAATCATAGACTTGACCGGCTTGCGCTTGATGGATGTGGATGGGCGGACGGTGGGTGAAGCTGCCGGCTCTGGTGCTGGCACGACTGCTGCCGCCTGAATCATGGATGCCCGCCGACTGGCTGGTGTATCGTCCATCAGCTGTGTTGTCGCCTTGTAAGAGAAGAGTAGCTTCTTGGGACGGGGCTCAACCTCGGCAGCTGCTTCAATGTCCTCGACTGACTCAACAGTCTTCTCCGAGGTCACTGATCCACGCTGGGACACGCTGCGGTTGAGGCGGCTGTCAACATCGTCGTCGCTCTCTTCGCGAGTCGACTTGCTCTTCCGGGTGGCCACCTCTAGACAAAAGGAGAGCACACCCGTTGCGATGAAACCGACGCCACTGAGAAGCAAGTTCAGGTACACTGCTTGGGCGGCAAGTGTTGACGAGATGGCCGCATCTTTGACCGTCTTGGCCACCTCCAGACTCGTCAACACAACGGCCGCAATCCATGCGAGAAGTACCAGCCGGTTGATAAGCAGGCAGGCTGGCAGCAGACTGTTTGACCGTGAACAGAGTGCAATGGTCTGGACGACTGTGAGTCCAACACTGACAATGGACGCGCCAAAAACGGCGATGCGGCCCGGGACATCACCGGAAACTTGGAGGTGGAGTATGGCTGTGGCGAGGACGGCAAAGACGATGCCGGCGGCTGAAGCGAGGGCGAGCAACAGAGTGGAGAGGATGGTGAGTGTGGCGTAGCGGGGACGTGAGGCATGGCGATGTTTCTGTGACTTCTTCGATTTCGACTTCTTCCCCTTCTTTTCCCTCCTTCTCTCGGCCTTCCCTTGCAAAATGAGCGACTCGGGGTCAGTAGACGACGTGGATGGTGGGCGTGACGACGGGGCCATCACGGGGCCATAGGGTTTTTTGGGGTATGGCTGTGGCGAGGACGGCAAAGACGATGCCGGCGGCTGAAGCGAGGGCGAGCAACAGAGTGGAGAGGATGGTGAGTGTGGCGTAGCGGGGA